>JACEGR010002107.1:0-140277 GCA_014170235.1 Listronotus bonariensis | reverse complement strand
GTAAACGTGTTATAAAGTGGATTTCCCTATAAATACCTAGAGCTTATTTTTACCTGGCATTCTCTAGGGCTTCAGGAACAACAATTTCTTTACTGTCAAAAATTAACATTAAAGTATTCAATTTTTTTAACCCACACTAGTGTCTACTTAAAATTGCAATGTTTATAGCATTTTAAGTTGAACCAGAAAATTATAGCATCAAAAATCGTCATATTCTGTCATGCATCCCAGTAAAATAAAAAAAAACATTCTGTAGTTGAAAAATGAAAATCTTTCTAGTCATTTTCTAGACACCCAGTATAATCTATTTGGCAAACTTGTATTTAAATTATAACATAGGCGTCATTAAATCTGAGCGGTCCACTTGCCAGTTTATACCTCAAAGGCACAGATTGTGTGGCATTCAAAACTTCTCTGTACATTGCGTATTCATAAGGCTTTGTCGGGAATTCTAATTTACATCGTCAACTATAACCGTATACCCCGGTCGGAATCCACAAAGTAAACTATATTTGCTCTATTTAAATGGACTCTAGTCTATCAAAGTCGTCTTTATGCAGTTAAAATTTGTCTTTTAATACAATTGGTGCTGCAGAATTTTGCTAAAAAAATTAAAGGCAGACTTTACATCAGAAATTAAACAGCAAAGTTTATGTAAAGTCTAGAAATGCATTGTTTTTTGATACAAGAATAGCTAAAGCTTTTTTAAAAATGTGCCGATACCGATATACATATATCTGTATCGGCAACTAAAATATCGGTATCGGCCGATAATCCGTATCGGCAAAAAGAATCGTATCGGCCGATCACTACAATTAAGTTAATTTCATTATTTTTTGAAAATTAATCAGTATAGAAAAAAAACTTAGAAGCTAAGAAAGCCGTATTTTTACTAACTACAAATAAAAATTAAATTTGCACAAACATAAGCGGCGTACATTTTGTCCCAAATATTTGTTTAAGTACTTTACGAGACGCCCCTGGACTAAATAAATTAAAAGAAGTTAAAGCTAAATAACTTTAAACAACACTGTCAAATAAATTTTATTAAAATTAGAACAGAAATATTAAAGATAAAAAATAAAAAACCGAATTATTTAAAATGGCTAACCCACTAATGTATTATGCTTTATTTTTATTTATTTATTATGCCTTATGTTTTCCCGTGATGCCTCAGTAATTTCTCATACTTCCCTGTCATTTCCTATACTCCTCATTTCTCGTAATTTCTAATTCTTCGTACTTTTCCATTTAAAAAAATAATTGCGTAGGTGGTTTCTCTCTCGGGTCTGGGAAACAGTACAATAAAAACCGAAGTAAAAGTGTTTTATTACTGTGAAGAGAAACAAATGGTTTACGAAGTAAACCATTTCTCTTTTTTCTTGGTTTTTTTTTAAATTAAAAATGTATTAAACCAATAGTCCCAGAGCTAGTGAACCATTCGAGTAACGTTGAGCCTGTAAGGCTAGAAATTTGTATAGTGATGAGTTATAGCATGCTAAGCACGACAATCATCGCCTGGCAAGCATCAGCCCTGCACATCATCCCCTGTATATTTTGAAACTTTGAAAGAAAAACCTTGGAGCTATAATCTTGAATTTTTTTAGGATTTAAATCACTTATAGTTAGGTTTAAAAAAAAAATTACAGTCGTTTTCGATGAGCACAAGTACCTGCCAGGCGAACTGAAAGGTGTGTCTGATTTGGATGGCCATATTTCCAAAGCTAATAAAGTTAGATTTACCTAATGTGGTGCGTTCCTAAAGCTCTTTTGAAGATCTTTTTAACGGTGATACTGGTGATAATATACAGAGTGGAAAATTAAGTTTTTTTTAAATGAGGCACCCTATATATTATATTACCTGTTGCTGAGATATTAATGGTTAAAGACAAAAAGGCCCTTTTTGTTTATAGTTCAATATATAAGCGAGAAGTGGTCGTATCGAACTTTTTAAAAAGGAAAATTAAAGATGAATAAACAGGTTATTCGATTCACATAGTGGTTAAATTGAAAAACAGTTTTTAGACCAAAAAAAAAGAACCGAAAAAAAAGTTTTGGTATTCATTAGAATTGCGCGATAGACGTTGCGTTGCTTCAAAAAAACATTACCGTAGGATCTTAAGACTAGAAACTTTAAACTCTTAAATGTTGTTTTTTTGATAATTTCAGTACAATTATTTTTAGGCAAAATACAGTTACGTCAAAAAATATTTGGAGTTTTTTGTGTCCTTTATTTTTTTCCACTAGTGTATTAAAAAGTCGGAAATGTCAAGATTGTATATAGTAAGAACATTTTAAAAGCGCAAATTCGGTACCCTTTGAAAGTAATACAAAAAAACATAAAAAAGGCCGCCTGCAATCGGACTATTTTATACAAAGGCGCCGCTATTCTTAACAGCGACGCGCCGATACACTATGGGATAGAAATCTATTATTTTGACCAAAAAGCAGCTATGAAATTTTAATGACTCATGCTCTGTATTTCAAAGTAAATACTCCAAACTACATGTACGCAAAATTATAAAAGGATATGACGACTTCTACTGGGGTAATAAGAAACTTGAAAATGTATTTTAAGTAAACATAAATATACAACACTTTATCTACTTAGTTTATTATTAGCTTTGTTTACTAAAAAAGTAAAAGAGTTTAAATTATAAGACCTATTGTTGTGTTTCCGATGCAGTCTCGCTACTTTTGTCAAAGATTTTTTACCTTTTCCTTTATCAGTTTTTCTACTTACAATTGTCTTCCTACTTTTTGCTACTTCTGAGTGTAAGGACAGATACAAGATTTTTTATAATTTACAAGGTTTTCCATTTTAAAAATTAATATGTTTTGTCCTACACTGTATATCCTAAAAGATAAAAGCATTATGATGAAAGATATGGATTCTATAGAATCTACCCAACAAAGCAGTGTTTTTTATTAATTTTATACGTTAAAAAATAAAGAAAGTTGGGAAGATGGATCTGTATTACGCTTCTAAGAATAATTTAAAATTATTTTTCAGATTTGGATGGTCATATTTCCGAAACTAATTCAGATAGACACATCAAATGTAGTATTTTTTAAGCATTTTAAAGATTTTTTGGTGGTGATATAATATTCAGGGTATTCCATTTAAAAAAATCAAACCTATTGTCGTACCTTGTATATCATATGAGATAATACTCATCGGATTACTGATTAGAATACTACCGAATTAACCAAACAAGCTGATATTTTAGTTTATTTTGTACAATAAAAAATAATAATGTTAAGATGGTGTAAATTTATAATAACATATAATAAGTTTTTGGTTTCCGAAAAGCATTTGTAATAATTAACAATATTTTTTTCAATATTTTTCCAGTAAAAAGCACCTCATTTTAAGTTAGATTGGTAAGTTTTAAAATTTTGACCAAAAAAATTAATTTTTATCCCATAGTGTGATGACCAGCTGCATCAATCGGCATATCATAAAAGAAATATAGCAAAGGCGGCCGCGAAGACAAGCATGCCGATTTATTTGCTTTAAACTTTTTGTGATTTTTATCAAAGAGCACCGAATTCACATTTTTAAACTGTTCCTTCCATACATGGTTGTATGTTTTATCCCATCAGATAATAATTGTCTTACTTAACTGTTATTAAATTAATTATCCATCGATTGCCAACTTTCCGCTTACTATTTCCAAAATTCAAAAGTAAAATAATCTACAACCCTATTAAGTCTTTCTACCAAATTGATTATAAAGGGCAAATTAAATCGTTTTGCCTCTGTTTATTAACGTAGAATGTGGTTGAAGAAGTTAATTGGAATCAAAGACAAAATTATTATAAAGGGTGTAGAATCCTAAATAAGCTAATTTAAAGGGTGCTGTTTGGAAATGCCTAAATTCAAACAAACTGTAATATTTAAATGATTCTAGAAATTTATCAAAGATTATGCATAATTTATTAAGTTGTTGTAGTGTTTTATTAAACTGATAGGCTTTATAAATCAAATCAAATCAAATCAAAATAATTTTATTGAAAAACACAAAAATGTTGTACAATATTTATCTAATCTATCTTAAACCTACGAACACTACTCACTACATAAATTAATACATTTGGTAGTATTATACATATACAAATTATAGAGAAGTACACAAGAGTTAAATAAGTCGATCAAGATTGTTATAAAATTCAGTTAGTGAATAATTTGTACACAAAGTGCTACAACCTCGTGTGATATATATTATGATGTCATTCTAAAAACTGCTATTGGTTTTGCAAGAGTGACATATTAATTATTTAGTGACAGTAAAAAAACTTTACTTACAGCAAACAATAGAACCCAAATTAGCGAAAATCATCTTATTAACGATTAGTTACTACACGGTATAAGCTTTCTTCTAATATTATAAAGACTGAATAAAATTTCGAAAAATAAAAACATAAACAAAAATAGACACTAACCACAAAAACAACTTTCAATTTTACATGTGATGTTCAGTTTCATCAACTCGTATTACCAATTTTACCGCTTAGCACCTCTTTTCACTTTGATCCAGTAAGTTTGTTTTACTGATATTAAAAAAAAAACGGAATATTTTGGATATGCGCCACTTACGTTTTATTTAGAAGAAAGTGTCTCAAAATATGTAAGTATCAATAATTTTTTAAAAACCTGCAAAATAGCAAGAAAACCGGAATCAAGGGTTAGAGAACTATTAGATTGTGGCACTACAATATGTGTTATTAGCTCTTGTAAAATGGCTATGCACGTTATTTCTCCTTTAAAAAATCCCTCCAAATTGTACTTATGCAAAAAGTTAGTATCAAAAATTAGGACGTCAAAGAATGTTAAAATTTTAAGATATTTTTGAAAAGTGATCTACATGATGTCATACTCGAAACATTTGCGATTATTCGAATAGCTTTCTTACTGCAGCAGAAAAACTAGGTTAGTTCTTGATAATGCAGCATAACCCCTGAAGGGTAAGCAGTATCTAAAATGAGATTCAAATAGGGCATAATAAACCTGTATAGCAGTTTCCTGATAAAGTATTTCTGACCGTTTTTATAGCAAAAAGCCCGGAGGCTATTCTTTCTGTAACCTTAGTTTATGAACGTCCCGTCCCAACATAATTTAGTATCAACTATTAGTCCCAAAAAACACATCTCTGACACCCTGTTTAATTTAGTATTATAAATGTGAAGACAAAAATTACATTTATTTTTAAAAATTAGGTACTTAGTTTTGTTTGTAAGTTCAATAAGAGGCTGTTAGAGTCAAACCAAGTTTTTATGAGTAACAGGTCTGCATTCACTATTTGCTGTAATTCATCCGCAGAATCAGCTGACCTACATATAGTGGTATCATCGGCAAAGAATGTAAAAGAACCTCTTATTGGCAGACTGGCCAAGTCTTCAATAAATATTACAGGAACAACAATGGTCCAAGAACGGAACCCTGTGGTACGCCGTTAGTTATAGGTGCGATTGAGGAGTAAATATAACTATTATTATGATCGAAAAGTTTAGTAACTTGTTTTCTACCCATCAAAAATCTTTGAAACCAATCTAAAATTCTTCCGCGAAAACCATAGAACTCAAGCTCGCAGAGCAAGATCTCGTGACTGACACAGTCGAAAACCTTTGCCAAGTCACAAAACACCGTACAAACAAACTTTTTATCAATATAGCTACTATACAGTACTCAGAAAGTTATAAACGGCATCTTTGGTTGCCTTTTTATTTTGAAAGGCAAATTAAGTTGAAGAAATTAGTTTATTTTGCTTAGCAAACGAAAGCATTCTAGATTAAAGTGTCTTCTCCATAATTTTGGAGGTGATTGGCGTTAAGGAAATAGGCCGAAGATTACTAGGCTAAAGCTCACGAAAAAAATTTAAATAGGTTTATTATGCAATAAAAGTATCCAAAAAATGTAGATTGCAAATTAATTCTATGAATAACTTTATCTTCCTAATAAATATTACCATTAATAAAAAACAAATACAGGGTGTTCCACCGAAAACTGCTGCGATCGATTACTCGAGACGAAGGCTTTGGAAAAATTTGAAAATTTGGTATCAGTAAAAAGTCAGGGTCGTTAGTTCTTTTGTTAATAAGATTCGCTAAGATGCGTCCCACGCGGCTACTGATCCCACTAATTAAAATTGGTTTAGAACTAAATAAATTTCTTATTTCAACAAATAGCCACATTTTATTTAAATCGAATAAATCGTATTTAAAATATTATTAAAAACTCGATTTTCTCTTGAAAGGTAAATACTCTGTATCTTAGAAACAAAGCATTTCCGGACCTATGTTTATATAAACTTTTTTTTTTAAAATTGGCCCAGGAATATGCCCCTTAATTTTCTTACCACAATTATAAAACATCTTGTATAAAAAAGGCCAGAAGAGCAACTTTTTAAAAAGACTGATATTTACAAAAAATCAGCGTTGTTTCCATTGACCTACAAAGCATAATAAACGAAACATTTAATTAAGTTTTAATTCTTTCAATAATATCCCAAGATTTGTTTAATTTCCAAATATTGGGTTATTTAAAATTCAAAAAGGTCTCGGTCTAACCACCCCACGGTAATTAAAAAATTCGTTAATAAATCGCTAAAATTGGCCATTTAACAAGAAGTTAATTCATTATTCCAACAAAGAGAAAGCTTTCGGCTAAATTCCGATCACGTTTTTGCTGTATATTTGGGTTAAATTACCATAATACGACTTAGCCATAAAAATATTTACCCTTCGGTGTCCCCTTGGAGAAAATGGCGTAAAGTGACAAGGCTGTAAAACACAACGGTTGGCCTTTAAAAGATTCAGCCGGTTAACAAAGTTATCTTGGATTCCATTAGGCAAATTAAAAATAAATATTTGTTCATTATTGTCGAGATAACAATCTCGTTTTTTGGTTTTTACTTTTTGTTTATTGATTAATTAAAGTTATTTACAATATAGAGGGTAAATTGCAAGCGAGTAATGCCAATTAACAGACTGTAATTTTAAATGTAATAGTATATTACATTACAAGTGTGGAAAATTACTAATTTCACACGAGTGGGAATATTGTGGCACGAGGCGTTAGCCGAGTGCGACAAACCCACGAGTGTAAAAAAGTCATTTTCCCACGAGTACTGTACACTATTTTTCCTACGACCACAAATTATTCACCAAAAAAATTCTAAAATTTGTCTTTACACGGTTTTCTGCTATTTTAAACGTTTTTTTTAAATTATTGATACTTACATATTATTTAGACACACTTCTAAATAAAACGTAATTGGCGCATATCCCAAATATTACGTTTTAAAAAATATCAGTAAACAAACTCACGGGATTGGGGAGTGAAAAGGGGTGCTGGGCGAGGTTAAATTGGTAATACGAGTTAATGAAACTGAACGCATCACATGTAAAATTGAAAGTTGTTTTGTGGTTTATGTCTATTTTTGTTTATGTTTTTATTTTTCGGAAATTTTATTATTACTCTTTTTAATATTAGAAGAAAGCTTATACTGTGTAGTAACTTAACGTTAATAAGATGATTTTCGCTAATTTGGGTTCTACTCGTTTAAGGTAAGTAAAAAGTTTTTTTACTGTCACTACAATAAATATGTCACTTGCAAAACCAATAGCAGTTTTTAGAATGACATCATAATATGTATCACACGAGTGTTGTAAAGTACTTTGCAACACTAGTGCTTTGTAAGTACTTTGTGAAAAACACGCTTTTATATGCAACCGAACTAAAAATTAGAAAATAATTTTTCATTAAAAAAATATTATCATTTCATAGTAAAAAGCGTGGGGTCATTTTACTATTTTTTTCATAACTTTTCCATCATAGATATTGGCAAATATAATAATTATAACATTTAATATATTAAACACCCCACGCTTTTTACTATGAAATGACAATATTTTTTTTAATGAAAAAATTATTTTCTAATTTTTAGTTCGGTTGCAATATAAAAGCGTGTTTTTTAGTTTTTTTAAACTATTAATTATTTTTCATTTTTTAGTTTTTGCTACTTCTTGACAAAATGGCGAAAATTTTTTTTAGTGAACAAGAGTAGCAAAGTTTGTAATGTTTCCAACAGATTGCAACCCACTAAAAATTTCTTCTCCATTTAGTAGCAAAGTTTGAAATGTTGCCAACAGATGGCAACCCAGTCAAAGTTTGGAATGCTGCCAACAGATGGCAACCCACTAAAAATTTCTCTCCATTGAGTGGCAAAGTTTGAAATATTGCCAACAGATGGCAAACCAGGTGTTGTTTTTATAATATAATGGAATTTTTTTCCTGGCGATTAAAAAACAAGATAACGGGATACTTTTTGCAGATTATTGCATTGTCATGGGTCATTAATAAGTGTGCAAAGTTTCCAAAGAAATCGAATAGCTGGAAGTTGGTTAAAATTAGGCTCAAAGATTCCAAGTTACATAGATAGCCAGATTGATAGAATTAAATGTCAAAACTCATGTTTGGTTTGGTCACAGGGTCATAGTGACATAGATAACTGGTTGCTGGTGTATTTATTGTTTATATTACAAAAAGAAACAGGTGAATAGTTAATTTTTAGTCTTCCTGAAGATATATTTCAGTATCAAGCAAAGGCAACCAAGTGTTATTTAAATTAACTGAAATTGATGCTACACAATTATCTTTATTTTTAATAATATATACGCGACTTTCTTTGATTTTGCGTTTTTAGAACAAGTTTCCTTTGCTAAAATGCTCGAAGCATCCCAGTTTATTCTATGATTGTTATCAAATGCGTGTTGGCAGATTTTTGATTTATGAAATTCTGTGTTTTTAATGTATGATCTGTGTTCTTTATGCGTTTGGCTAATGGTCTACAAGTTTCTAACTATCTATCTATCAATCTATCTATCCATCTGGCTATGTTTGTAACGGAATCTTTGAGCCTAGTTAACCAACTCCAGCTATTCGATTTCTTTGAAACTTTGCACACGTATAAGGACCCATGACAATGCAATAATCTGCAAACAGTATCCCGTTATCTGGTTGGATCACCAGAAAAAAAAATTCCATTATATTATAAAAACAACACCTGGGTTACATCTGTTGGCAACATTCCAAACTTATACTCAATGGCGAAAAATTTTTTAGTGGGTTGCCATCTGTTGGCAACATTCCAAACTTATGCTACTCTTGACAAAATGGCGAAAAATTTTTTAGTGAATAAACTGGAGCATTTATTTTTAAAAAATTAATTGATATAACGAACTAAAAATGAAAAATAATTAATAGTTTAAAAACTAAAAAAACACGCTTTTATATGCAACCGAACTAAAAATTAGAAAATAATTTTTCATTAAAAAAATATTGTCAATTCATAGTAAAAAGCGTGGGTGCTTAATATATTAAATGTTATAATTATTATATTTGCCAATATCTATGATGGAAAAGTTATGAAAAAATAGTAAAATGCACCCCACGCTTTTTACTATGAATTGACAATATTTTTTTAATGAAAAAATTATTTTCTAATTTTTAGTTCGGTTGCATATAAAAGCGTGTTTTTTAGTTTTTTAAACTATTAATTATTATTTTATTAACACGCTTTTATTAACTTGGGTTGTAACTATCATCATGTAACGGAATCTTTGAGCCTAATTTTTACCAACTTCCAGCGATTCGATTTCTTTGAAACTTTGCACACGTATCAAGGACCCATGACAATGCAATAATCTGCAAACAGTATCCCGTTATCCTGATTAGGACCGTCAGGATAAAAAATTCCTTTACAGATCCTATGTGTCTCTTGACAAAATGGCGAAGGAATTTTTAGTGAATAAACTGGAGCATTTAACTAATTGATATATCGAACTAAAAATGAAAAATAAATAATAGTTTAAAAAACTAAAAAACACGCTTTATATGCAACCGAACTAAAAATTAGAAAATAATTTTTCATTACAAAGAGTTTGTCACTTCAGAGTAAAAAGCGTGGGGTGCATTTTACTATTTTTTCATAACTTTTCCCTCATAGATATTGGCAAATAGAATAATTATAACATTTAATATATTAAGCACCCCACGCTTTTTACTCTGAAGTGACAAACTCTTTGTAATGAAAAATTATTTTCTAATTTTTAGTTCGGTTGGTTTGTATATATTGGGGTGTGCCAAAAAATCACAAATTGTTTTTTCGCTCCTATTAAAAGCGAAGCTCAAAATTTTAATTTAAAGGGATTCTACATGATTGTTTAACTTTTTCGTCCAATTAACAGAAAAACCGGGGTTTTACTATATTTTAACAAAAAATAAATAAATTTATTTAGCAATAGATTTGGTACAAAAAGTTCTATTAATTCAAATTTTTATCTTTAGTAGGTAGTTACTTTTTTTAGAGCTTTGAATTTAAAATTTACGTTTTTTTTGCATTTTTTCGTAACTATTAGTCTTTAACAAAAGGTAAATTGCAGATTTGTAGTATGTCGAAAATAATATAAAAAGTCCATATCGATTTTTTTTGTTATCAATGACAAAAAAATCGGGCTCTTAAATATCAATTTTTTCAAATTTTTGCTACTATTAACATTATTGTTATGTTAACATTAACAGTGTGCTTCCAGTTGCATCTCAAGTTGCAGTAGAACAATATATCTGAGAAAAAACTCAACGTCACTGGTTTTTAAGCACTTTTTATACCTAAATAAATTTATTTTGATTCCATTTTGACCAATTAAGTGTTTTGGAACATAATTTATTTTTCTAGCAATAATCATAAATAATTTGAGATAAACACAAAAGCACACTTTTTGTCTATTATAAATTCAAATTTAAATTAGTACAAAAACAATAGCTTTTCACAACTTGCCTATTTCAAACATTTCTTTTATTCGGCCTGGCTTCATGGGCTTTTTGTCAAGTCTTTTTCTCCAAAACACGAATAAAATCATGAATAAAATATTAAGGGCCGTATTGTTGTACTTTAACAATAACAAAATTCGGGGAAAGTTTTTTGGGCAATTTTTTCTTTGTAGGGCTTTCAACCGGAGACGTCAGATCAGGTGGCGTATGAAACATGCTTTGTAAACTAACACAATACTGAATTTTATTTCGCCTAATGACTTTTTGGTGATCTATTTTTAGTTATTTTATATTTGGAAATTTAGGAACAAAAAATCGAATTTTAGTAGAGTCGTAAGCAGGATGAGGGGGTCAATTGCACACCCCAGAAAGCCCAATAAACACACGTTCCTGGAGTGTTTTTTTGGTTACGCTTTTTTGCTCTTTTGTGTGTTGTCTGGGATTATACAGTAGATTGGGCCAAAAAATTGTCCTTTTTTTAAATACATCAAAAACATTGTTTAAGGTCAAAGTCGGTCTATATAAGGTCACGACATTCGGCCATATTGCTGTGACGTGTTATGACGTTACATCTCCCATTTTTCGGCCATGTTGTTCAGTGCCGGAGATATACAGTTTATTGTATTAGTAGAACAACCGTTTACACAACAGTTTTTAATTGTTATTAAGTTGTAAATTCTTTTACTTTAAATAAAAAACATTTGGAATTACATCTTTCAACAAATATCACTTCCAAAACAATGCAAAATGAAATTCGCAAATTCTAGACGCCACTGGATTGATATTCAGCTTTGATTGATACCCAGTTTTGCCAACTTTTCTCCGAGAAGTGCCCTTCCTTGCGTCCCCGACCTCGAACTGCCTAAAAGTTGAGGATATGTCGCAACCTTATAAATATAAACTAACCTTGGTTTAAGGTAACAAAAAAATATCGTGAAAGTTTTAGCATTTAATAAATATTAAGAGGTCTATTTTTGCGATTAACAGTTTTTTGACTACAATCTTATTTTTTAAGCAAAACTTCCAAATTAATGATCTAAATAAATTGCCAACACATATTTAAAAAAAAGTCCCTACAAAAAGTTCTTTTATAAATTGGCGTCAAATAAGCCGTTTTTATTTATGGGGCTTTCAAATATAGTTCCTGGTCCCTTAATGAAATTGACTTCATGATAATAACACTTTTAAAACCTTTTTAGGAAAGTTCCTTTTGACGACTCTACCACGAATATCCATACCGCCGCTTTAACCCAGCCTGTTAATGTAACATGTTTCAGGTGTCAGACTGGGCAAACGCGTCACTTTTTTGTCAAACAAGTTTACTACAATGTGTTATATGCAATTTTTAAACATTGTGCTTATTGACATATTTTGGGTATCGAATTGGGCGGGTTTCGTAACTGTTACTGTTATGATTTGTGGCACAATGATTAAAAATTGCATGTTAAACATTGTGGTAAAATTGTAAACATAAAAGTGACTCATTTGACCAGTCCGACAAACGAAATATTTGATATTGGGTTACTGGGTTAAAGCGTCGCTTTCATATAAGGCGGTATGAATATTCGTTGTAGACTTGTCAAAAAGAACCACCCTAAAAAGGTTTTAAAAGTGTTCTTAACATACAGTCAATTTTATTACTTGCCCAGGGACTATAATGAAATATTTATTAAGTTTTGTGTTGCGAAAACTCTCTATTTTCTTACAAAGTTGCAAATTATTCAAATTTACTTCCTTAAAAATCTCAAATAATCTTTTTACTGACTTCTAAGAATATTCATCTATTTTTAAATTCTTTGTTTATTTAACCCCGGTTCATGTCTCCTTTCGGCGAAATACCGCTATCAGAAATAAGCATTTGAAGATCTCCGCCGGGCTTCTCCCGCTTTATTACAAACGCGGCCGCGCTTTTGGCGGCTTGCGCCACAGCGATATCGGCATGCTTTGTCGGGGCTTTGACTAGTTCCGAGAATAACTTTTAATAATTTCACCCTAGATATTGGTTCTTTTCAGTTGACCAATAGGGATTTCTAAATTCATGGAAGCCATATTTGTTTTAATTTGTTTCTAAATTTTTATTGGTTTAACCATTTTCTTTTTCTTTGGAACCACCTCTATTTCAGTTTCTCTCCCAAAACTCAATATTTCCAAATGCAGTGTCTACTCGAGACCTCTAACGTAACATCGTTATAATTTCCCCCAAGTGTGTCTACCCGAGATCGCTTAAGTACCTAGTAACAAAAGGTTACATCTCGGCGCTCAAGTTGAAGCAAAAGAACGCCACGGTTCTTTTCACCCCCAAAGTGTAGATTAAGATTTCACTCATGTAACAAGAGGTTACTTTTTTCACGTTAGTTTAAGAGAACGTAAGGATTTCTCTTAAAGTTTCACCCCCAAAAGTGTATTGGGACTCCCTCAAGTAATATAAGGTTACAAAGATTACGTAATAGACTTGTCAAAAGGACAATTATTACAAAAAGAACGTCAAGGTTCTTTTAACTAAGTACTTATCAAAAAGTTTTTCTTTTTGCTATTCCCAGCTGTTTTGTGCAAACTGTTTGTACAAATTGTCTTAGAAAAGACATTCCGTGAAAACGCTAAGGTTTTCTCAACTTTTCATTTTTTAACGCGTTCCCGAGCATTACTACATAAAATAACACCGCAGACCAAATGTCTTGAGATTTTCAACAGATATACTGTACAATAATTGTAATAGTGATTTAAAGTGAATGTGCTGTGCAGACTGGACAAATTTACTGACAACAAACTGTAAGGTAATTTAGAAATAAGATCTTAGAGACTATTCGTTTTTTCAAGCCTTTATTTAGTTAAACTCACCATTATTTATCAATTTATTTTTTGATTTAAATAAAATTTAATTGTTTTAATAGTAGTTTTTCTGTAACAAATTTAGCTTAGAAAGTTCCTACTTTATATAATATAATCATACTAAAATATAGAACCACCCTGTGGACAAGCCACATCGAAATTAGAAGTGGTTAGTTTAAAGAAACTACCACCCCTGAGAAAGTCGGATTGGTGTTTAAAGAAATCCAGTTTACATTTTTTCTTCATTTTGTTTCTTGAGCTTGGATTTCTGTTACCATTACAAATATCAAAATTTAAGTAAGCCACTGAATATTTTTTAGGGAAATTAGATGCGCTACAAAAAAGTCCTACAATATTTTTTAATAAATACACTTCTTTAAAAGTTATTAGATATTTGAATTAAAACATTTGTATTTAACTTAAAAGTGATTATATTGACCAGTTTACCCCTAACATTTTAAATTAATGTCGTTAAGAACCCTAGTAAAATTTTTGATACCATGAGTGTATGTAGGAATTGCAATATTTAAACTATTAAAATACGTAATATAGCTCACAATAAACGACAAAAGGTAAGTTCAAAGCATATTAAACGTTTTAAATGCTAATAAAACCAAGTTTATTGACTATAAGAGTACAAAGGAAGTGGTCCTTAATGTTGTGCTTTCAAAATTAAATGCCACTTACTTTAGTTCACATTACCAAAAGCAATAAACAACTTTATTTGGTAAGTTTATGTGGATTATTATTAAATTATACAGGGTTGTTCACGGTGAGTGTCTTATGAAAAATCTCAAAAACCACTAAAGATAATTTTTTTTTATTATGGCTCTAGGTTTATATGATGTCGATCTTTATATGGCAAATATCTCACGTTTCTGAGATTTTCGGTTTTATCGTAAAATAAGTGCGTAATAACGTGCTTATTTTAAATGGAACAGCCTATATTTTATTACATTTTCTGATTCTGCACGAGATTTTAAACATATTTTGTGTAATCCCTTTATATCATTTTCCCAAGTTTAAGCTGTTTTTGACATACCGCTATGAAAACCAAACCGTCGACCATACACAAATCAAGCACTGAATCCCTTCCACCGACTTGCTATGTACTCTCCTAAAATTTACCGCTGCAACGAACGACTTCAGTTATCATTTATAACCTGGGCTAAGAAATATTTATTTTCGTTGAGGGACTAAATGATGCGTGCGTCGCCAAGCGGAACATAGAAAAACCCATACCCTTAATACTTTTTATCCAAAGTAAAAAACAAAGATTTATTTTATCTATAAAATTAAATTTAACGAAATCAAATGCAATTTTTCATAAAAATTAAATGAATACATCAGTCTCTGTTTGTCCTTGTTAGAGCGTCTTCTATCCAGAATTTAATTACAACGGCTTTCCTAGCATATTATTATATTTTATTTGGTACCCCTAGCGCCGTCTATTGCGCAGTGACTTAATATCGCAAACTAAGCTAAAAGGTTCCTGTGGCCTAGAACCTCCTGTGGGCCTGACAAGCGTTTCATTAGAGTGACGGTGTGCTCTGTAACGGTAACCTGATTTTTTTCTTCGAGCATATATCTACTGGAGGCTTCGCTAGCTGTTAGTGTTAACCTTTACAAATGAGATTTTTGTGACCGGTTAATTTTTTTGTGGTATATGAACCTTTCTCGAGTCCATGGTTTTGATGGAAGCAGCGACATTTCACATGTCTTTTTAAATCTTTGGCCTGGTAGCCGTCGGATTTCGAGGACATTTCAGAGTCGACACGCCGAAATTCGCCGAAGTGGTTCGACAAAGGTCAAATTTTGGTCGGACATTTACAGACTTCAAATGACACTTTTTGACAGACCGGAGCTACCATTAGAAGGCAATTTTGTGGTTTGATATAAATTTCGAATAATCTCTGTTAAAAATCATGAATTCTTGTCCATCTTTAGCCTGAAAGGTATGTCTTTTTCTATACTTATATTTTGCGTTAGTATTTTTGCATAATTCACCTTTTTCTTGGAATGTCGAAACCTAACCTCAAAAACACGTTGTCTTTGAATTGGTTTTAATAATTTGGTACTGTTTTAGATAAGCCCGGTTCTATTTTTTCTACCTATTCCCTTCGCTTCTTTCGTTAACACTTGGAAAGGAAGCCAGATTTAAGTTGCCTGCTTGATGTGAGGCATGCCATAAACCTACCACACAAGCTCACCCCCTTTATGATCTACGACCAGCGAATGCCACTTGTCTGAATCTGGAGTTGTAGGCCCCAGCCTGTAACCAGTGTGAAAATCCTACTCCAACATCTAGTGGACCTTTTTAAAGAGGCTCTGTACAAGCCACATTCGAGCCCCTACTCAGTCTACGGAGGATTTCAGATAAGTTTGAAATTACACATATTTAAAACCTTTTAAAGTGCACCGTTTAATATTGATTCGTCTAAAACAACATATCGCATCTTGAACAAAAAACAAACTAGTAAACTTACATTAACTTAGATACTTAAATTTTTAATTTGAATTGGTAATATTTTGTTAAAGCGATGTAATAATGTTTGCAAACGTTAAGCGCTAGAGTTTTTATGTTTTTTTACTGACTAACACCCATTTTTTTAAAATCAAGATTAAGTGAAAATTCCTCTTAAATAAAGAACACGCATATTTTATACGTAGTCTTTTTATTTTGTGTTGGAATCTGATTGTTTTGTTTTAGTTTACCTATAGGAACTACCCTTCTGTAGTTTACCACCACTATTTATAACTTTAGGTGGCGCCCATATATAAGTACCTTTTTAGTGGTAAACTATAATAGGAGGGCTAACAAATTATCAACTTAATAATTTCTGGTACTGATACAGGGGTTAAAGGAATGTTTAGGTTATTCAATCCACGACCCACGTGCCCCGACTGACATTGAGCTAGTTAGAAGGTATTTTGCCTTAAAACAAAGGCTAATTAAACATCTTTAATTAGGCAATCTTAAAATGAACTTTTAGCCCAATTAAGTTACATTATATTTCTTTAAGAATACCTAATCTACTTTTATTTTTAATTTTTAGAAAAATGCCATTTGGAAAATTTATTTAAAATATTTTACTGATTTTTTTTTTAGGGAAATCAAAAGCCTTATGTAACTGATTTTACCGTTATTAAAAATGAAATATTTAATTTTTGTGTTATAAAATAGAAATAAAAAACTGTCGTAACTTGCTTTTTAAACACCTGCTTTCTCACAAATTTAAATACAACACAATTTTTTCAGCTGTAAAATGTGTTTAAAATCATTCGACAAATCATAGAGTTTAATAAAAGTTTGTAAATTATTGTTTCTATTAATTACAAACTTTATTCTAAACAAATTGTGTAAATAAATAACATTTTGTTTAAAAATGAAAAATATGGGTAGTTTATTCTTGGAGAAAATGTATTTTTATAAGTTTTTGTAAAGCCTGTAGAAAGCATAATAATAATAATAATAATAATAATAATACTTTATTATTCCAATGACATTCAGGTATAACAAATGTATGGATTTCGTCAATGAATAAATACATGTTTTTTTTTAAATACAAACATATTATAGCAAAACACTTGTTAAAATATAAATTAAAACTTACGTTACAAAGGCGAATTTAAAAACATACAGATTAAAATATAACAATAATTTATCTAAAATTTTCCTAAAGTTCTTACGCTGAAAAATACTCATCTAAACTATAACATTCTAAACCTATTAGGTAAGGTTTGACTAGTTTTTTAAACACATATAGATTTTTACTATTTTTGATATACGGGGGTAGTTTATTAAACACCCTAATTCCTAGATAATCTGGCGACTTTTTTGTTATATTTAACTTGGCAAATGGAATCCGCAGACTGTCACCAGAGCGAGTGAAGTGTTCATGCACATCATTGCCTTTAAGTATTCCTGACTTATTTTGAAAAATATATTTTGAAAGTTCGTAAATCAAAATTCCCGGAAGAGTAAGAATGCCCAGTCTCTTAAACTGTGATCTACAAGTCGTTCTCTGGGTTATTCCCAGGATGCATCGTAAAATGCGTTTTTGCACAATAAAAACTGACAGAGCGGCCGGGGAAGAGCCCCAGAACACTATCCCATAACAGATTCGTGATGCAATATATGCATTATACACTGAAAGAATTTCCTTATTGGATACAACTGTTTTTAAATTTCTGATTAAATAACAAAATTGGTTTAATTTAGAGCATAGTAAAGTACAGTGTTCTTTCCAGTTAAGATTCTGATCCATGGTTAACCCCAAAAACCTGGTAGATTCTGATCTCTTAATAGCATTATTATTTATTTTAATATTTAGGTCCAAATTTTGTTTACTTTGGGGAACATAAAATCTAAGGTATGTTGTCTTAGAATCATTTAAATGTAAAGTATTTTGGCAAAACCATTCATACAATTTGCACATACCTGCACTACAGGATTCCTCCAGGGCACCGCTGGTTGGCGCCGATGCCACGAACGTTGAATCGTCAGCGTACAAAGACATTGACCAGCCCTCGCTCACCGCCGACGAAACATCATTTATATAACATATAAATAGGACAGGCCCCAAGACAGAGCCCTGAGGAACCCCCTATTAATGTCCACAACATCAGAATGTCCCCCCCGGGAACCGATACAAATTGCCTTCTATCTTTTAGAAAAGTGCTTAACCATTTTAGTGCTGGACCCCTAACACCATAGGACTCCATTTTACACAAAAGTAAATCAAGGTCGACGCAGTCAAAGGCCCTGCTGAGATCGCAAAAATCCCCGCAGGGCACTCGCCCGCCTCTAAATGTTTCACCAATTCCCGGTAGAGATGATGTATGGCAGTCATCGTAGAGCTATTTTTACGAAAACCGAACTGACAAGATGTCAAAATTTTATGTTTGTGGAGAAATGGTTCGAGTCTTTTTAAGAAAGCATACTCAAATAATTTGGAAAAAACAGATATCAACGCCACAGGCCTATAATTTTCTACATTAAATGTATCACCCTTTTTAGGATAGGAATAATTTTATTTAATTTTAGGATTTTCGGGAATTTACCTTGTTGAAAACTAAAATTTATTATATGTATTAAAATTCCAGCTAATGGGTCAATCACACGCCTCAGAAGAGCACCCGATACCTCGTCAAAACCGTGCGAATATTTGTTTTTAATCTTTTCTTTTACCAAGGATATTAGTTCATTTCTCACAAATGGAGATTAAAATAAGCTGTTTTTTAAATTACATTACAATTAAACAAAAATAAATAGTTTCTCTTTCGTGAATGATATTTTTTTATTTTTTTTTCATCCAGAGTTTTTTTATCAAGCTTATACAAAAAATACATTTTTGATTCATTTGTTCTCTTGTAAAACCCATCTGCTAGACATTTTGAAAAAAGTAAAATGTCTATTTTGTATAGAACAAAAAAACGACATTAGGCAACCTAATGAAAAACTTTAACAATGACAAAGTATAACCCAAAAAATAATCCTATAATGAAAAGACAATACATTTCCATTTTCTAATTCCCATCATGTTTGGGACACGATAAAGTTTTAAATAATTTAAACAAACATTTCTTTTTACTCTTCGCAATCCCCTAAAAGAACGTTTTTCCAATAATTCCATACTCTTTCCGTGTTTCAGCCAATCTGGTCTTCCTCCAATTCTAAGAAAAAATCCAGAAATCACTATCTTAAAAACACCTGCTCTTCGTAAATGTGTAGGAAGTAGAAAAGTAAAACACATCCGGCAAGCGACCTGGACTCTAAAGTTTTATTATATTGGCGGTCTGAAACTTAGAATTTGCAAGTTTCAAGTTGTGGAGAATGCTAAATGTCTGCCGCAGAAACTTTATTTAATGGTAGAGTGTTGCTTTAATACTTTTTTTTCTTTAAGTTTATACAGGGTTATTTAGAATTTGGGATCAAACTCTAAGGTGCGATTGCTTATGATATTTTATGAAAAAAGTTCCTATAAACATATGTCCGAGTTGCTTCCTTACTGGAGATACAGGGCGTTAAAATTTAAGGAAAGGTAAACTTTTTTTTATTTTTACAATTTGTTTTTTTTTATCCAAAACTTATTTTTGGCGGGACTGTTTTTCTTATTCAAATATTTAGAGTATTCCTTCCATTACCTAACCTTGCTTTTTACAGTTTTTTGCAATTTTGCACAAGTCAAGTCATTTTTAAAAATTACTTAAAATGTTCTCAAATTTTAGGACTAACTTTTAAAAGTATTATTGGATCAGGACCGAAAAAAAAAAGAGTATTGGTATTTGGGTGTAACTTTATTTTTAAATAACATTTTATTCAAAATTTTCTCTCTCTATTCTCTCTCTATTTTTTTTCTTGGTTTTGTCCCTTCAGGTCCAATCCACCACTCTCCCCCTTTCGGACCATGCTTTCCAGGGCTTCGTCGGCGGACAATCTGGATAATCGAGCTCGTAGCTCCCAGAAATTCCAAAAAGAAAAACAAATAATTCAACAATCGATGCAATGCATAAATTGTCGGCTGTCAAACCAAGATCCGCTACCGGTGTATACGTATAACCTTCACTTTCACTACTTGACAGTTCCCATGGCACGCCCATCTATTTCCCGCCATTTGAGAAATACCTCGTGTTCACCACCAAACAGGATACCATCAGCTTATAGGAATCTTCGCTCACAGCGCTTAGATCCAGAAGAAAAGATGCCGTCAATTTAGCGTGAATCTTTCCTTGATCCCCGAAGGTAAAAAAACGTTCGTACGACACCTCTAGCCGCCACTCCGGGAAGAACTTTGTAGTCCCCTACGCACGTCCGCACTGTCCGGAGGTCTAAACAAAGAGTCCTATTCAAAATTTTGTTATGTTTTTTAAAATAAGAATATTTTACCCTATGTTGTTTTTAAATTTTTGACAAGGGCGTGGCCTAGGCCTGTCACCTGTCACCTGTCAAATAGTAAATGTCACTTGCCAAATGCCACATGTCAATATTATACGTGACGTCATTTCGTACAGCCCTAGATCGATTGGTAAACCCGGCAACACCGGGATCGGGCGAGAGGCGGCGCGGGGGAAGGGTAAATAATAAAATATTTCTTTAAAAATCCATAATATTTAACTTATATTATTAAAATTAAAAAAATTGTTAAGAATAGCAATTTGTGTTCTCATGCATGTTTTTAAAAATAAGTAAACCGCATTATTATTGTATTTTTGAAAAATAACAAATATTTGTATTCCCATGCTATTTTCGAAAACAAGGAAACCGCGCCGATTCTGCAACCTCCATCCTCCGGAGGAGCTTATCATCTTAAAATCTCTGACGTCATTCGAAATTTAGGAATCTTGCGCAACGCGTTATTTAGGGCGTGGTCCCTACTATCTGTCAAACCATAAATGTCATCTGTCAAATGTCAAATGTCACCTGTCACCTGTCATATGTCAAAAATCACGTGACTAGGAAAATGGCTGCCATGTGTAGGATACTTGCGCTATGGTCATAAATTGATCTGCGCAAACGCGAAAATTCCAAGTCATGCCGTTCGGGCGTTATCAACAAAAATCGTTATTTAACCTTGATGATGAGTCATCAGCGTGCGGTTTAAATTTTTTAAATATAGTATTACGTCATACCTATCGAATAGCGAAAACCGCATGACGCCATCTTTAACCATAAGGGCGCTACAGCTGTTTAAAATATGGCGAGAGACACCAACCAGCGATTAGGACGGTAACCCCATAGCAAAATTAACCATAGCGGCCTTATTATTAAACTTAGAATAATGAAACTTGGCAAAAGGATAGTCGACGACGTTTCGCCAATGATTTCAAGGTTATCAATTCGTCGTCGTCGTCGTCGTCGCGCGTCGTCTCGTCGTTGTTGTTGTCGTTGTAGTTGTTGTTTTTTCTCTTCTCTCTCTCTCTCTCTCTCTCTCTCGCTCTTATGCCCGCTCGCGCGCGCGCCTGCAACGGGGCGAGTGCGCCCCTCGCCCTGATGGGGCACGGGCTTCAGGCGGCCCATCAGTTAACTGGGGTTACAACAGGGGGCTCCAACTGGGGCTACAACAGGGGGCCCGATCAGCCGGGGGCCTAAGCGCAGGTGTTAAACCGTTATTTTTAACCAAACAGAGAGCAGTTTACCCTAATAGATGGTTTCTGAACGTACCCCTTGTAATTTCAAGGTCAAAGCATACGTCAACAATAACAAAGATAGCTGCGGTTAGATAATAAACGGTAAAAACAGTGGTAACTAAATAAAAAGCAGTGTTTGTAGTAAAGCATTTATTATAAAATAAAAAATACATACATGGTTGCCATATTTCTAAATAATTCTTAGAATAATACCTTATAAAATAAATAGCAGTGTTTACAGTAAAGCAATTATTTTTAAATTAAAAAATACATTGTTGCCATATTGCTAAATAATTCTTAGAATAATGTATTATTACGGTTATTTAAACTCTTCTCACAGACCCTGTTAATGGTGAATATTTTACAAGTTTGTCATGAATAATTAAACAGTAAGCATTTGTGTTTGCAGGAAAGTTTTCTTTTGTTTCAATCTCTAACCTTACATCAATAATGCCAGAATTAAGGATTTCATTTTGTCTTGAACAATCAATTACAATTAAGGATGCATTGTTTTTAAATTTTTAGGAGTTAAAAGTGGTTCGTTTTCTTTTTCGTAGTAGCTTTCTTGAAATTCTGAGTACATTTCATAGAGAGTAGCTATTATACCTCTTGAAATTTCCAAATTTAAATTATCGTATGGATAAAATTCAGAATTTAAATAAAGCTTTGCATTTGATACATCACAATGATCAAATAAGCTACAATTTTTCTTGTGGTTATCCTTTCGATCTGTTTGAAAACCTAAAATTATCCATCTTGGTCTTTCCACCTGCACAGAAGTTTTAATGGTCCATGTAAGGTGTTTTCCAATCGGTATTGAAGGATGTTCTGTGAGTTCCCAGCTTCTAAAACCGATATCCAATTCAGTTCCACTTCCAACAATCTGTAAAAGTTCTAGTCGCTCAGCATCGGATACTGTAATATGTGGTAGCCTCCAAACAATTTTATCAATAATAGCTTGTACATTTTCTCCATCGGTAGTGTTAATAACGGCATTTTTATCGGAAGAACTTCTTAACAATATTAGTTCATGCTTAACATTTATAAGTATCTTTTGAAAATCTTCAGCGAATCCTAGTAATGTCCTTAGTGGAACACAAACATTAAAAGTTCCGTTTGAGCCCATCCCGTCCCAGGTAAAATCATCTTCAATACTCCAACCAGCGTTTTTATATTTAATTAACTCATTACCATTGTAAGAGACATAACCTTTCATTGTTGCTGCTATTCCAGGATATCTAGTCGAATCAATAACTTTTCCGCCAATTTCAAGACGAATTTCTTCAAAGAGGTGTCCCACAAAGTTGTTTACAAGTTTAGCAGTGTCTGAAACTCTTCCATCGGACCCTTTTAAAAGTCGTCCTTCCAAATAAATATGACTTGCCCAAGGTAGGGTGTATATATCAGTTTGTTGCACCGGTATTCGAATTTCATCATTATTTTTGAAAGAGCTGGAGTACGGTAAATGGCTATGCCTTTCTATTTTTGTAATAGAGTTATCAAAGTTTAGCGAATCTGTCACGTTTAAAATGCTCATTTTCAAAGTTTTTAACAAGAAGCCCTATGGATGCAAGAAATCTTATATTTTCTTCTGTTAAGCTCTTTTTAGTGTTCCAAAGCTGGTTAAAATTGACAATTTTCTTGGCGTTATATTTCACAACCATAACACGTGTGCTCTGCACAACGTTCTGCAGTATACTGACACACACATCACAAAGTAGTTATTTATAAAGACTTTCTCAAATGTAATCTAATAGTAATAACTTCTCCTCTAAAGTCAACCAATTCACCATCTTGATCAACCAGTTTTAATTTAATGTTGCTGATAATTTTGGTGGATACAGGCATATAAAGCACATTTTGAGGAATTTCTATAATTTTGAAACCAGCTGGTACTGATGGCGAAAATTCATGTATTGTATGAACAAGCATATTATTGTGATATGCGCCAGTAACGATATTACACTCGATTTTAATCACGTTAATTTTCAGAATATTTACAGGTGTTTGCGATACATGTTTAACGTTGGGCTTTAGCAAAATATTATGAAATCCCAACAATTTTCCAATAGAATTTGTCTTAGTAAAGTCAACTGTATGAGAACATTCAAGCTCGCACTTGAGCGTATTAACATTACCCTTTAGGCTTAGGGTACAATTAAAATTATTGATGGCTTTATTTTTTTCCTGTATGGCCTCTTGTAGATAATCATTTATTGCACTTATTTCATATGATCCAATCGGGATTTCTAGAGTAATATCACCCACATAAAATTTGTTATTACTATTATCAATGTTGGGTATGGCGTTAAACGTTTCTAAACTGACTAAACCAAGCTCGTATTCACTAGTGTCATCTCTCAAGTAGATGGGCGGGTTATAGGTTGCTTCTAAGATGGAACTATTACCACTCAAGCTAAAGGTATGCATGACGGTTGAAGTAAGACTAAATTTATTTCTTGAGTCATCTCTATTTATAGGGTTTTAAATAGAGTCCCAAACCGTTTTTGTATGGTCCTAAATATAAACCGCTACCAGTTTTGCTAATCGCAATAGATTCCATTGTTTTGTTGTGTCTCTTTTCTTCTTCTAATCTTTCTTGCGCCGCCTTAGAATCTTTAACAGCTTTTACGATCCCTGATATTCCGCCGCTAAGTGCTCCTACGGCGCTTAAGCCGGCAAAAAGTGGTATTAAAAATGGTAGAAATCCGCCGACTACAGGTAAAGGTACTACATCTGCAGGTTTTTCTTTTCCACCCCATTGAATGCTTTCAGAGCTACTTCAGCAGCAGAGAAAAGATCTTGCGGTTTTTCCACGTACAATGCCTCCCTCGCTTTTTGAAACGCGGTCGCGAAGGGAATCCCCTTGCCTCTACGAGCAGTTTTTTCTTAATTGATTTTTTCTTAAACTTCTGCATGACCGTACAGCACAAAGTCTTTGACAATACTAAGGATTGAATCAGAATGTTAAGTATATTTATATATGTTACGCTATACTATAACTGCCATCATTTAGTTCTCACCCGTCATTGAGTCAACACGTGTCTAGAGCTACATAAAGATTATTAACAATAATAACTGTATTTAAGAAATAACAGTACCGTATTTTAGAAAATACAGCACTGTTTTTAGAAATACAGTGCCGTATTTTAGAAAAACAGTGCCGTATTTTCTGAAAATACAGTACTGTATTTTCTAAAATACGGCACTGTTTTTCTAAAATACGGCACTGTTTTTCTAAAATACAGCACTGTTTTTCTAAAATACGGCACTGTTTTTCTAAAATACGGCACTGTTTTTCTAAAATACGGCACTGTTTTTCTAAATACGGCACTGTTTTTCTAAAATACGGCACTGTTTTTCTAAAATACGGCACTGTTTTTCTAAAATACGGCACTGTTTTTCTAAATACGGCACTGTTTTTCTAAAATACGGCACTGTTTTTCTAAAATACGGTACTGTTTTTCTTAAATACGTGTATTATTGTTAATAATCTTTATGTAGCTCTAGACACGTGTTGACTCAATGACGGGTGGGAACTAAATGATGGCAGTTATAGTATAACGTAACATATATAAATATACTTAACATTCTGATTCAATCCTTAGTATTGTCAAAGACTTTGTGCTGTACGGTCATGCAGAAGTTTAAGAAAAATCAATTAAGAAAAAACTGCTCGTAGAGGCAAGGGGATTCCCTTCGCGACCGCGTTTCAAAAAGCAAGGGAGGCATTGTACGTGGAAAAACCGCAAGATCTTTTCTCCGCTGCTGAAGTAGCTCTGAAAGCATTCAATGGGGTGGAAAAAGAAAAACCTGCAGATGTAGTACCTTTACCTGTAGTCGGCGGATTTCTACCATTTTTAATACCACTTTTTGCCGGCTTAAGCGCCGTAGGAGCACTTAGCGGCGGAATATCAGGGATCGTAAAAGCTGTTAAAGATTCTAAGGCGGCGCAAGAAAGATTAGAAGAAGAAAAGAGACACAACAAAACAATGGAATCTATTGCGATTAGCAAAACTGGTAGCGGTTTATATTTAGGACCATACAAAAACGGTTTGGGACTCTATTTAAAACCCTATAAATAGAGATGACTCAAGAAATAAATTTAGTCTTACTTCAACCGTCATGCATACCTTTAGCTTGAGTGGTAATAGTTCCATCTTAGAAGCAACCTATAACCCGCCCATCTACTTGAGAGATGACACTAGTGAATACGAGCTTGGTTTAGTCAGTTTAGAAACGTTTAACGCCATACCCAACATTGATAATAGTAATAACAAATTTTATGTGGGTAATATTACTCTAGAAATCCCGATTGGATCATATGAAATAAGTGCAATAAATGATTATCTACAAGAGGCCATACAGGAAAAAAATAAAGCCATCAATAATTTTAATTGTACCCTAAGCCTAAAGGGTAATGTTAATACGCTCAAGTGCGAGCTTGAATGTTCTCATACAGTTGACTTTACTAAGACAAATTCTATTGGAAAATTGTTGGGATTTCATAATATTTTGCTAAAGCCCAACGTTAAACATGTATCGCAAACACCTGTAAATATTCTGAAAATTAACGTGATTAAAATCGAGTGTAATATCGTTACTGGCGCATATCACAATAATATGCTTGTTCATACAATACATGAATTTTCGCCATCAGTACCAGCTGGTTTCAAAATTATAGAAATTCCTCAAAATGTGCTTTATATGCCTGTATCCACCAAAATTATCAGCAACATTAAATTAAAACTGGTTGATCAAGATGGTGAATTGGTTGACTTTAGAGGAGAAGTTATTACTATTAGATTACATTTGAGAAAGTCTTTATAAATAACTACTTTGTGATGTGTGTGTCAGTATACTGCAGAACGTTGTGCAGAGCACACGTGTTATGGTTGTGAAATATAACGCCAAGAAAATTGTCAATTTTAACCAGCTTTGGAACACTAAAAAGAGCTTAACAGAAGAAAATATAAGATTTCTTGCATCCATAGGGCTTCTTGTTAAAAACTTTGAAAATGAGCATTTTAAACGTGACAGATTCGCTAAACTTTGATAACTCTATTACAAAAATAGAAAGGCATAGCCATTTACCGTACTCCAGCTCTTTCAAAAATAATGATGAAATTCGAATACCGGTGCAACAAACTGATATATACACCCTACCTTGGGCAAGTCATATTTATTTGGAAGGACGACTTTTAAAAGGGTCCGATGGAAGAGTTTCAGACACTGCTAAACTTGTAAACAACTTTGTGGGACACCTCTTTGAAGAAATTCGTCTTGAAATTGGCGGAAAAGTTATTGATTCGACTAGATATCCTGGAATAGCAGCAACAATGAAAGGTTATGTCTCTTACAATGGTAATGAGTTAATTAAATATAAAAACGCTGGTTGGAGTATTGAAGATGATTTTACCTGGGACGGGATGGGCTCAAACGGAACTTTTAATGTTTGTGTTCCACTAAGGACATTACTAGGATTCGCTGAAGATTTTCAAAAGATACTTATAAATGTTAAGCATGAACTAATATTGTTAAGAAGTTCTTCCGATAAAAATGCCGTTATTAACACTACCGATGGAGAAAATGTACAAGCTATTATTGATAAAATTGTTTGGAGGCTACCACATATTACAGTATCCGATGCTGAACGACTAGAACTTTTACAGATTGTTGGAAGTGGAACTGAATTGGATATCGGTTTTAGAAGCTGGGAACTCACAGAACATCCTTCAATACCGATTGGAAAACACCTTACATGGACCATTAAAACTTCTGTGCAGGTGGAAAGACCAAGATGGATAATTTTAGGTTTTCAAACAGATCGAAAGGATAACCACAAGAAAAATTGTAGCTTATTTGATCATTGTGATGTATCAAATGCAAAGCTTTATTTAAATTCTGAATTTTATCCATATGATAATTTAAATTTGGAAATTTCAAGAGGTATAATAGCTACTCTCTATGAAATGTACTCAGAATTTCAAGAAAGCTACTACGAAAAAGAAAACGAACCACTTTTAACTCCTAAAAATTTAAAAACAATGCATCCTTAATTGTAATTGATTGTTCAAGACAAAATGAAATCCTTAATTCTGGCATTATTGATGTAAGGTTAGAGATTGAAACAAAAGAAAACTTTCCTGCAAACACAAATGCTTACTGTTTAATTATTCATGACAAACTTGTAAAATATTCACCATTAACAGGGTCTGTGAGAAGAGTTTAAATAACCGTAATAATACATTATTCTAAGAATTATTTAGCAATATGGCAACAATGTATTTTTTAATTTAAAAATAATTGCTTTACTGTAAACACTGCTATTTATTTTATAAGGTATTATTCTAAGAATTATTTAGAAATATGGCAACCATGTATGTATTTTTTATTTTATAATAAATGCTTTACTACAAACACTGCTTTTTATTTAGTTACCACTGTTTTTTACCGTTTATTATCTAACCGCAGCTATCTTTGTTATTGTTGACGTATGCTTTGACCTTGAAATTACAAGGGGTACGTTCAGAAACCATCTATTAGGGTAAACTGCTCTCTGTTTGGTTAAAAATAACGGTTTAACACCTGCGCTTAGGCCCCGGCTATCGGCCCCCTGTTGTAGCCCCTGTTGGAGCCCCCTGTTGTAACCCCAGTTAACTGATGGGCCGCCTGAAGCCCGTGCCCCATCAGGGCGAGGGGCGCACTCGCCCTGTTGCAGGCGCGCGCGAGCGGGCATAAGAGCGAGAGAGAGAGAGAGAGAGAGAGAGAGAGAAAGAGAAAAAACAACAACTACAACGACAACAACAACGACGAGACGACGCGCGACGACGACGACGACGACGACGAATTGATAACCTTGAAATCATTGGCGAAACGTCGTTGACTATCCTTTTGCCAAGTTTCATTATTCTAAGTTTAATAATAAGGCCGCTATGGTTAATTTTGCTATGGGGTTACCGTCCTAATCGCTGGTTGGTGTCTCTCGCCATATTTTAAACAGCTGTAGCGCCCTTATGGTTAAAGATGGCGTCATGCGGTTTTCGCTATTCGATAGGTATGACGTAATACTATATTTAAAAAATTTAAACCGCACGCTGATGACTCATCATCAAGGTTAAATAACGATTTTTGTTGATAGTGCCCGAACGGCATGACTTGGAATTTTCGCGTTTGCGCAGATCAATTTATGATCATAGCGCAAGTATCCTACACATGGCAGCCATTTTCCTAGTCACGTGATTTTTGACATATGACAGGTGACAGGTGACATTTGACAGGTGACAGATGACATTTATGGTTTGACAGATAGTAGGGACCACGCCCTAAATAACGCGTTGCGCAAGATTCCTAAATTTTAAATGACGTCAGAGATTTTGAGATGATAAGCTCCACCGGTGGACGGTGGATGGTGAAACCCTCTTCTCTCCCTACTTATACTAGCACTACATTATTAAATATATTTTATTTCTGAGAAAATAAGGAAGGTCTGGGGAGCCTTGGGATCTTGCTCTATATCTTTTGTTAAAATTTCAAGCCGATTTATGCAGGATCAAAAAATTGCCAGGTGAAATATTTTATTTCCTGTACTATTATTATTTTTTAAGTGTTTATCTCTTTCTTCTCAAGTAATTGACTTTTCTTTTAGTAATTTCATTTAAGAGAATAATTATTTTTGCTACAGAAAACTCAAATAAAATGACATTTTTTAACATAATGACGACACGTGGCTTAAAAGATTCTTCTGTTTCATACTAAATAATTTTTTTCGTGACAGGAAAAAAATTAACAATTTATCTCTCTTGACAAGTACTTAAAATGTGACTTTTTATAAAATTACTGTTTTTTCCGGGAAAAAAGTGAATACTTTTGCCAGATATACATAAACTTAAGTAAAGGTAAGATATTTAATTATATTTAATATATACAGGATGATTCCTAAATGCGGTAAGAGAATTTAAAGGCGTATTCTTAAGTCAGTTTCATAAAAAAAGTTCATATAAACATAGGTCCTCAAATTTTTCGATCCCAAGATACAGGGTGTTAAAATTTTCAAAAATCGTAAAAATTTCTAAAACATGTTTTTTAGTAAAATTTGTTAGACTAGATATAAACTCCTAATTAGGTATTTGTTATGTTGTTACATAATTACTAATAAAAAGTTATACCTAATACTTATTTTTTAAAAGAAAAAAAACCTTTTTATTATCCAGAATTATGCAGTTTAGTGGATTTTATTTTTCTAAAAAAACTAAGCAAGCTACGTAAAAATATAAAGATATAAAAAAGTTGTATTTTTAGGTGTTCCATACGGAAAAAATATAAACGTTGCAAAAAAGTTAGTGGCGTACATTTTTTTGTTAATTAAATTAGCTAATATGCGTTCTACGCCGCCACTGCACTCACTAATTAAAATTAGTTTAGGGCTAAAATAAACTACATATTTTAACAAATACCAAAGCCAAATTTCATTAAAATTAGAAAAGGCATATTTAATATATTATTAAAAACCGGATTTTATTTTTAAAGTTTAACACCCTGTATCTTAGAAACAAAGCATTTCCGGACCTATGTTTACACAAGCTTTTTTATAAAATTGGTTTAAGAATACACCCTTAAACTTTCTTATCACGCAATTAGAAAACACAGTGTATACCATATTTAAAATATTTTATTATACAAAAATCACACATTTTTTAAATTTATATTATTCAACATACCTATAAAACAACCACATTAGGTTAAAAATGTATTAGTCACAGAAAATCATTGACAGATATATAATAAGGACTTTAAAGGTTTCCATAGCAACTAAGGTATTATGTAAATTGTTATAATACAAATCTCACTTGCTTGCTAAAAAATAAAGCTCTGCGTTTTCGCAGGGCCGGATTAACTCTTCCGGTGACCTCGAGTTGTCAGAAGACCCAACAGAAAAAAATTAATAACAAAAAAAAAGGTTCTTTCCTGTATAGCGCCTATTTTATAACACGGCGCTCTAGCCTTAAGGAATATTATTAATAACCACACAAGAACAAAAAAAAATTCCCTGTTTAGCGCCTATTTTACCACACGGCGCCCTAGGCTTCAGCCAAGTCAGCCTAGTGGAAAATTCGGCACTGTGTTTTCATAATTAATTTTATTAATTAATTATACGTAGGTATACGTATAAAGAAAGCAAGCAACGGCACACGGTGTTACCAAGCGGTCACCCATCTAAGTTGCTTTACCCTGCCCTAAGTCGCTTGACTTCAGTTATTGATTTTTTTCTCTTTAAAGAAAACTGGTATTCTAGCTTGGTATAGCCGAAGTCAAGCCAACAAATACTTTGTTTTAATTTTTAACAAAAAAAAATTTGTAAAAGTACACCGAGAGAAATCGGCCAATTAAAGTCGTTAATTATTTTTTCATAATTATGACAATTAAGTCATTAATTATTACTATTATTTTTTAATAACGCCTATAAAACGAAATTGCTATGGTAATTAAAGTCACTTTATAGGATCCGTCTAATTACTGCTATTAAAGGTGTAATAGAACCTGCAAAGACTGCAATAACAGTTATTAAATAATATTAAGAAATTTCTATTATAATAGGTTTAATTAATTTGCAAAGTTAAGATAATTAAATTACATTATAGCACCCATTAAACCCCTTTACTAAAATGTTCTTTAATAATACTTATTAAACAAGTAATAAAAATAATTAAGAACATTAATAAAATCTATATTATGTTTAATAATTTCAATTAACCCAGTTTAAAGAAATGATAAGGTTTTTATTACGAATTAAACCGAACGACACCGATCCTGACCGACCAGCCCTAACAATCCAGTCTGCGGGTTTATTCCATTTGTGGTATCGGGGTTGTCAGCACGTTTTCAGTCTTTTCGGATACTTACCTAGATCGTACTCGTTTCACGTTTGTCATTGTCAGGTGTTGTGTTTTATATGTCGTATGCGTAAGTGTTGTGATATGTTTTAATCGAGGTTTTACAAATTATTGACTTTAAATGGATCTCTTATTTAAGTTAATTTAGCTTTACTTAGTTTTTACAAAAAATTAGTCGTTTTTGTTGTACTTTTTTTTATTTTCGAATAAAACATGTACACATTATGTATGTATTTTTCTTTTAGGTATCCACAGTAAAGTACCTGCAATCAGTGTCACACAGAAAGTCTGTAGAATCTTTTAAAATGTTATTATGTTGTTCTTTTTCAAATTGTTCTTACATTAGTAGCCTTAAAATTAAGTACTTTATTTAAATTGTGTTTATCTATTTATTCATGTCAGTTATGAAATACTTATTAAGTTTTTCATTTTGCATAACGATATTTCTTTTAATTTGGGTAAAGCAGCTTATTAAAAACGAAAAAATAATGTAAGGTAATTATTCTGCAGACTTTTTGATACACACTGTCTAACCTAAATGCTGATTGGAATTAATTCGATATTCACATTTATTGGAACCTTGCAAAGGATAAGATAATAAGCTGAAATCAAATTACTGCAAAGTTGTAATTTTTAGAAGTTTTATAAAATAGATATCTGTAATTTTGCCTACATTTGTTGTAAGTTGTGTAGTTTGTTACAATCATGTACCGCTGAATATAAACGAGTTACTTTTCATTAAATAAAATTTTGTGTCTATCTATCTTTTCCCCATTGATAAAATTTGTACCTCGTATTAAAATTTAAACTAATGTAAAGTTGAGGTAAAATGCATATATTTGACAGATTCATATCAAATAAGAAACGAAATATTAAGTATATAAAAACAAAAAGCAAAAATTAAAAAATATATTTTTACGAATGTTTGGAAACTATGCAATTTAAATTTAAGAACTGTAACTCTTATTGCTTTCAAAGTCCCAATAATGTGCAGTATTTTATTTCTGTGGTAAGATGGCAAAACCCGATATGTCACGTTTGGTAAAATGTTAAAAGATATCTTTTTAACTCTGATATGTCCTGAAAAATCACAATTTCAGTACAATATTTTTATTTTGCAACTAATTGTTTTTATATAAGTTGCAAAATTTAAATACTGTACTAAAATTGTGATTTTAGGACACATCAAAGTTAAAAGATCTCTCCTCAACATTTTACTAAAAGTGACATATCGGGTTTTACCATCTTACCACAAATTTAATTCCGAATTTTCAAAAAAAAAAAAATGGTGAATGCACACTAATTAAAGTCCTTTAATTATTCCTGTAAATCGGTAATGCTAGTTTAATTAAAGCCTAGTAGAGTGTTTATTAAACTTGTTTAATTAGTATTATTAAGCTAGTTTCCAATTTGTATTATTTTTTAATTATCGCAACTCTACTCTTTAATTAAAATCTATATATAATTAATTCGGAATTTAATAATGTTTATTAAACGGGTTTAGTTGTCTTTATTAATGTACTTTAATTAAAACTATTAAACATAATTTAATTATATTTAATTAAACTTCTTTAAATATTATTATTAAACAAAAGCTATAAATTGACTTTAATTACCATACTAAATGACTTTAGTTATCCCCTATTTAACTAAGAAAATTTAATAGGGATTATTAAAATTTTAATTATGGTCATTAAACGGTTTTCTCAGTGTAATGTTAAACGGTTTTATTATACTAGAAGCTTAACACTATTTCGGTAAGTCCTAGATACCAGATCACAACAATCTTCTCATCAATCTGGGGTATTGATCAAATAAATAATAAAACTGTTGGGCGTAGAGTACCCAGAGTAAATATTAGAATAGAAATGCTTTAAAGTCAGTCAAAATCAAGGAATTAAAAAAAACCCAAATAAAAATAAAACTTTTCTTGGCACAGATTTTGTTTAATTATATTATTTATGATTTAATTACCTTATATTAAAAGAAAATACTTTTTACGAAATCTATTAAGTCAAATTTTTTTTTGTAACCACCTTTAAAATTTTGTTTCATTATTACTTTGACAAACTTTTAACTTAGGTTAGACACAAGCAATAAGTAAAAAGTTTAAAAAAGCCTGCCCTGGTATTAAATTTTTACTGGAACTTTTAGGTGACCTTATTTATACGAATGACAATTTATCACTGGGTCAGGTGACAAGTTATTTATTTTAAACATAACCTTTTTAATAAATAATAAACCATATCACTTTAGATCCAATTTTTATAAATATACTTACCACCTATCTAACATACCAATAATTTATTTTTGTTTGTTTGTGTAAATAAAAATGTTTACGTATAATTTATAGAAAATAACAAGGTTAAGTTGTTTATATACCCAACCTATCTTTTACTTATAAAATATAAATACTATACCAGTAGGAAAAATACGGATATTTTAGAAACAAAAATGAATTGTATTTTTCTTGCTACAAAAGTAAATACTTAGGGTGTTCAGTAAGTTTTGAGATACTTTGTAACTAAACGGTGCAGTGCATGACATGTCGTAGTCCTACATACTTATTAGTAAACATCAGTTTTGCGCCAGTTCGTGTCCAGCGATTTTAGCGCAATGGCGTCGTGGACGACTATCGGGTGCCATGCAATTTTGAAATACACATTTTCACGTGGGTAATCTCAAGAACAGTGTTTAGAAGAAATAAAGCCTATACTTGGTGATGACTGTCCATCTCTTGCGACCATATACAGATGGTACAAACAATTTCAGCGGGGCTCGTTTTCGCTTGAAGACGCCTCACGCTCAGGTCGACCGTGTGAAGTAGTTACCCCAGAAAACATATCTGCCGTCCAAAAGCTATAGGAACAAACCGACGAATTACCTATCGACAGTTAGAAGAAACATTGAACATTAGTTTAGCAATATTACACACGATCATACATAAGCACTTAGGTTTAAGAAACTCACAAGTTAACTTCCGAGCAGCAGACACAAAGAGTGAATTGGTGTAAAAAATGATGTCCAAATTCCACGAGGGTAAATCTAAAGACATAGTGTCGATCGCCACGGGAGATGAAACTTATCTTTATTATTACGACGTCACAACTAAACAACAGAATAAGATACGGGTTCCCGAAGGTGAAGAAACTCCGACCGAAGTTCGCAAATCAAGATCTGTAAAAAAATAATGATAGTGGTTTTCTTTGGTTCAAGAGGAATAATTGAACGTGTTGTGATCCGAGAACAGAAGACGGTAAATGCTCTCTTGTACACTACAGTATACCTTTCAAAACTTATAGAAAAGTTAAGAGTGATTCGCCCAAACTCGCAACTCGCTAGCTGGTACCTTCATCATGACAATGCCCCACCTCATTAAGCTGAACTTACCAGTCAATTTTTGACAGATGCAGGCTTAAGACTTTTGGAACTTCCGCCTTACAGCCCCGACTTGGCGCCGTGTGACTTTGGGTTGTTTCCTTTTGTCAAGAGGCAACTGAAAGGACAAAAATTTAAAACTGAAGACCCGCTACTGGAGGCCTGGGATAAAATATGCGCTAAAATTTCAAATGAAAAGTGGAAAGCTATTTTCAGTGACTTTCAGTGGTTTGTTAGAATGGAAAAGTGTATTCAATGTGGTGGAAATTATTTAAAAAAAATCAAATAAATGTACGTATATCTCAAAACTTTTCGAACACCCTACGTACATAGGGTTTAAGACCAGAAATTAGACTAAATAAATACTGATTATTACATAAAAGTCTGAGTTTTAAATTTAAAAAAATTATGTGTGTTCTATACCGTAGTCACCAGCCCCTGCAACTTTTTACCAGGGCATTTTTTCTGTCGTTCTTGGTTATAGGTAAAAGTAGGTAGCAAAATATAATTGAAAACCCTGTACAGAGTAACGGTTTACCCTGGTTAGCTTTGCTCCCTTATAACTATAGGATGTCCCATCACGGCCGCAATCGGTTAGTTTTTAAATCATTAATTTCAACACAGTAAGATAATCTGACAAAAGATTAGACGTAAATCAATGTCTGTGCCATAAAATCCAACTAAAGAAATTACCTTAAAATGTATGTAAAAGCATGTATTTTAAAATTGTCTTATTTGAATTACCTTACAAAAGTGCATGCACTGTTATTTCTTTAATTAAGTTTTTTAAATTGCGAAAAAACACCTCATCACTAAACAAAACAAAACACTAAATATATATACATTTCCCAATAATAATAAGTAGAGCTTACAGTACCGAATGGATTAAATTAAATTGCAACTCTGGTTTATTGGCAATTCCATTTTTATCCTACTTGATCTAAGCCCTTTTTACAAGGTATGCAATATTTGGAAAAAAGAAGAATAAAAACCGCCTAATATTTTGTGGTTAGATAAAAAATTTACAAATCGGGTTCCCTACTTGGCATTCGGAGCTTTAGATACTTTCGTTGTTTAATGAGTCGCCTATTATTATTATTAAAATCATTTGCTATACATATAAAATTATGTCTAGAAACTAATTAATCTTTAACATAAAAATAAAATCAATATAATTAAAAAAATATGTGTTTTAGCACTGGTAAGTCAAAACCTTTGGTTTGTTAAAAATGTACTGTAAATATCTTTTAACCGAATTTAAGCATCTGTCATATTATTTTGTAGATACTCTTCAACACTAGTGTTGAAAAGTAGATTTTAAGACGAATGTAATTTTATTCGTTTTCTTAAGAATAAAGGAGTGTGTTTAATGTCATTTTCATATGTGGTTATAGTTTTGCTAATATTGTGACTGTCACACCCGTACCCTGTCACAATCGTACGCAGTCTACCCTACCTACTTCTAACCGTTTTTGACTTTAGTAAACTGCCTTAATATTATGTTGCCAAAAATTAATAAATACGAGGTGGTCAAAAACAAACGTTAAACATTATATTAGGAAAAATCTTAAAACGTATTTTAATTAAACATTTTTATTATTCTAAGCAATTAAAATTAGGGTAAGCTTGTGAAAGGTTGTCTTAATATTGCAAAACTTTATAGTTTTAGAAATAATAATAATTTCTTACTTATCTACACAATATTACACATTTACTACATTTCAACTAATTTTAACATTTTTGTTCACATATTGACGAACTGTGCGGTGTGTCACCTTATTTATATGTCGAATTTATTAATTTAATCTCCATCTGTTGGTATTCTACACGCGTAAGAACGTCCCTTTTCCACGCATTGGCTGTGAACCAATTGACTTAGCTGATACGGCATACCTCCTTTTTCAGAAACATCTTACTCATGCTACTCTGGATGACAACCAATAAGATAAATATTTTAAAAAAATAGCAAAAGAGAGAAAGTGGGCGTTACATCTAGAATCATCAAAATAGCTGCTGCTGTTAGGTACGGCTTTTACCTTTGGTTTCTAGGTGGTCATGGGGGAGAAATGCAACATCTCTATTATATTCTATTTTTGGTTCTTGACGCTGATCCCTTCTATGCTTTCCAGGGCTTTGCTGGTGGAAAATCTGGATATTTAAGCTCGTAGCTCCCAGAAATTCAAGAAAAAAATCTATAAATCGATGCGGTGCATAAAAAGACAGCTGTCAAACCAAGAGCTGTTACTGGAATTGTGCATAACCTATCACTGTCACTACTGACACTTCCCGCAGAGAGCGCCCCCGTCCTCGGCTGTTACGAAAACACGTGTTAACCACTACGTAGAAACATCAGGCTATAGGAATCTTCACTCACAGCTCTTAGCTCCAGAAGAAAGATGCCATCAATTTAGCCGTACAACTCCTTCAGTCGCCACCCCCGGGAAAGCTATGTCTACGAACGTCCGCACTATTTGGAGGTCAAGGAAGGGGTCAAAATGCAACATCTTGGCCAACTAAACCAAACTTAGCTATATTTAATATATAAAAATATGCATTTTTTGAATAGACATTTTTACACAAACTTACCCACAATTATCATGCTAAATAGAATAAAGTAATAAAAGTTGCTTAACAAAATTAACTATTCTTAACAAATAGTTAAAATATTTTAACAAAAATGAAATAAATAAAAACTCCTTATTGCTTGTTACTTTCTTGCACTGCAGGGCTGCATCTGTTGAACACTCTCTGATTTCCTTTAGAGCTAATTAAGATCACCCACCACAGACCAGTTTCGATCTATTTGGTTCTCATCAGTACGGTGTAGGCGATAACAAAAAGCGCCAAAGAAATTATTCAAGAAATTAAAATGGCGAATAACCGGGAGCTTATTGTCTATCCCGCCCTCTGTTAAAAATGTAAAAAAACTTAAAGAACCTAGGTTCCTTAAAACAATACATAACAAAATTAAGTATTGTTGACAAACATTTTACAAAAATAAAAGTTGCATGCATCTGCAAATCAGAGAATGTTTGACAGATGCAGTAAGCAGTTTTTAACTCTTTTATTTTTGTAAAATAAAAGATGGTTCTTTTATTTAAATTCTTTTGGTTATTACCAATGAAGCCTTAAAAATTAATTTTTGATCACCCTGTATTTTCAATACCAGTTCTGTCGTCCAACGGGAAAACACCGTGTATATTATAGGCCTATTTACCAACGGTGCTTTCCGTTTGTGAATAGGTATCACTATCTTTATTGGTAAAATAGAATAACAATAATATGCTTTAGTGTTAAAAATAAATAAATTGCCTTGCAGACCAACATACTATAATCTAGTCAATTCATATTTAGAAAAAACCCAAGTAGTAAGTAGTAACTACAGTAATTGATACAGTTTTCATTCTGCCATTTTTTTTTATTTCTTTAAAATGGTCAGAATAAAGCATAAAATTTAAAAAAATGTAATGAACAGTATAAATTTAATAATTCTATTTTGTCTTTCTAATTTGATTTATTAAATTACGGATTCTCTACATTAAATATTTATTTGCTTCAAATCAACCTTTTAACTTTATCAAAAGTAATTTATATAGATGTTTTGAAATGGACCTTTCTTCTATGTGAGTAGTTATAACACAAAAACTAATATGTTTTGAAAGTAAATCAATATGAACTTGTCGTTAGTCTTATTGGTGCCGTGCTAATCAAAAGAAAATTGAAAAAATATACAAACATAAAGATTAAAAGCAAATATTTGCTGAAAATTCCTATTTCCTAAAAGAGTAAATATTAAAATATAATATTAAAGAAAGTTTTTTTTAAATTTTAACAAAATACAAAAGTATATAGGTAAGGTTTGCTTTTTTACCATATCAATTTATCAATAAACTTAAAATATCAAAGTGACAGCTTGGAGTCATATTGGCAAAAAATTAAGTGAAAAGGGGATCTTGTGGAACCCATGGGAGTAGCCAGGTACCGGCAGGGGTCAGCCTCCTAACTATGGGCAAAATTATATTTTTTCCCAGATGTTAAATTTATGCGTAGATTTAAGGACTCCGCAACGATAAATATGATGAGGATACCTATGTATGACGAGGTTGGCTCGTTAGTATATCCTGAAAAACCACATAGGCGCTATTTTAATTTTTTCTAGAAACCACTTCGCTGCTTTCCAAAGAGACCGGAACAATAAAAAATATATTTTTCTACCACTGTATAAATAAGAAAACTTTGTGGTCCTAGCAACGCGAATGATAACGAAAGAGAACCTTCGTGTTACCTGGTTGCTAAGCGTTGCTAGCTACGAAAGTAATATTTTCAGCGCCTGGACAAAAAAGTAATAGTAAAAAAAAGAAAATTATGCTTGTGGGGAATATTAGGATTTATTTATAAAAAGTAACTAATTTATGACAAAATATTTTAAAAAACTAGGTTAGGTATTGGCATTAAAAGTAATTGTGCAATTTGAGAAATTAGCAAAAGAAATTGGAGGAATAATACTTAAATTAACAGTTTTTAAATTTGTTGGTGGGGTATCGTTATCACCTTTAACTACGTTAATATTCATATTTTTCTCTGTTACTTCATTAGAGGAAATATTGGTAGGAATTTCGTGTAAAATCTTCTTTGAAATTTCCACCTTATTACTATAGGATTCAGCAATATATCCCTCCGCAACAGAAGAAGACTTCCAACCTCCATGCCTTTTAAGTCCAAAATATCGACATCCGAAGCATTGGCAAGGAACGTAGTTGACGTTCTTCGAAAGAATTGCCAGTGTATCTACTGATGTCTTCAAGCTTCAAAAACTTCGCAATTTTTTAGGTACATTTGAAATAGTGTGGTTTCCAATTACTTGATTAACACATTTACCTCGTTCATAACGATACAATAAGCGCTTATCTAGAGCATTCCTTGGTCTCGGCTTAATATATTCCTGTAGAAATCTGACATAAGGAACTGAGCCTTCATCGTTGGTTACTACAAAGTTTCTTTTAACTTTATTTTTAGACTCCACTATTTTTACTATAGCCACGTCATTTCTTATATCTACATCACTTAGCTTCATTCTGTATATTTCGTCTGTCCGGCATGCCCCAGGCACTCCCATAATGTCTATTACTTTCATTGCTAAGTAACTTTGATCAGGCGCGTTAAGTAAAAACCATAGTAAAAACTTATGTTTGATGGTACCTCTCTTTAGATTTGTCTGGCAGAAGTGAAGCACACACAAGGTCAGCTGCCTTTTGGATGCCATTTTTATATTCATTTAACATTTTAAAATGGGAATGGATTTATACTAAATTAACAATAATTAAATATCTGACAAATGCTGATGACAGACAATGTCAACAATAAATGTGTTGCTATGGATTAATTTTTAACAGGTAAAATCTTAAAATCACTGATATTTCTATTAAAACATGATGTTAATGATTATTAAATTATGCGATACATAGAACAGTAGCAGAAAAATATAATACATTACACGATGCGAAAGGCCTTTCAAGTGTTCGGGGTTTTAAATAGCATCGGCTTCGCCTCGGCCATGTAAAAACCACCTCACACCAAAAGTAAACTTTCGCATCTTGTAATGTAAATAACTATTTTAAGATTTTTGTACCATTAGACTTATAATAAGCACTATTGTTAAAAAGAAAATATGACAAACTAAACACAGCCCTGTTTTTTTTTGAGACATTTTTTCTGGTAATTGTAATGCCAATTATAAGTCAAATACCTTAAAAATGAGTTGTTTGTTGTGATGGTCTTTCCGAAAAGCAGCGATTTATTAAATTATTAATGTGACAAATTAATATTATTATTTTTAGTTAATGGATGGTTAAGAATTATTTTATTTAATACTTTTTGGAAATAACCTTTCTCGAAACACCGCATCTGTTGGCGGTACTAAATTATTTGAAATAAAAGGCTCTTTCAGAATATGCTAATGAGCCACCCTCGTTCCGTTAAAAAAATATAACTTTAAATAGCAATAGGAAACTTCTGGAAAAGTCGTAAAAAACAAAAGAATAATAATAATTACATTTTTTATGGCTACTTGGCCTAAAATTAAAAATGTAAGCTTGATTATGGCCCTCTAGATTAAAATGTAAAAATAAATTATTGAAAGCAGAAATACTAAAATATGACACGTAAGTGTCGGATTCGATTCAGAATGTCACATACTATCAAAAGCTATGTATATTCTTTTAAAAAATTATCTTTTTCACTTTTATCATTTTTATCAATTGCAAGTGATTATAAAAGCTTGACTACGTCACAAATGTAATTTGAACCATTAATAAAATATCAGAATAACATTTCACGAGAATCTTATTACTTTTACTTGGTATATCACTTTGTTTACTGAACAGGTCTCAAAAGAATAGCCCTGGCGTTAGAGAAAATATATCGGTGGTGACATTTAAAATTTAAAGGTAGCAGTCATTTCCGGCTAAACTGGAAGGGATAGAAAACAAGTAAATAGATTGACCAATGCACATTTGTGTTAAACATCGACGTATCAAACCTCATTTTTAAGCTTCGGGCGAGGGTACTTTATAACCCTAGAATATACAGTCCATTTATTTTTACCTATCGCATTATGGAGGTACTTTATTAATTACCTTAATACCTTATTTGGTTGGCCGTTTTTCCAAAACGAATAAAAATAGATATTTACGCCTTAAAAAAGGCGGTATATGTGGATTTTCTGGGTGTGATCCGTATGTCTCCGAGGGCACTCTAAAATCTCCGAAACTTGGCTGTTTTTATGATTCAGTGCCTCACATTTTGACAGTATGCAGGCTACTTTTTCGGTCTCTGCCCCCATAAAAATAGAGGCTTGGCCACACATATCCGCAAACAGTCGCGCAGCGTAGCCCAGCCGTGTCTCTTGCTTGTGAAATGTAGGGGGAGGAGGGGCAATTTTATATTTATAAGACTATGCAATATCGTAAAAAAAGTTTCTGGTTTAGGTTTAAGAACACCACCGCTTAAGTTTACGTTTTAGGATAGAAAAAGCTTTTTATATATTATTTAATAAAATAAAGTAAAATGCTCTATGGGCTGTCCTTGCAGCAACTCATATTATTGGATTATAAATTACGTGAAAACTAAATAATATTAGGGTTACAGCGAAAAAGAAATATGCTAGAAAAATTGGGCAGCAATATGGCGAATATAATTTTATAGCAATAAGGGTAATATTACTTAAGGGAATAAGGTAAGTAAGATAAGAAAAGTAAGTGTGCTATATGTTCACTCTAAGCGATTTTTATTTTAAACAACGTAATATTAAATAATTTGACCCGGCAATTATTTAACAATAAAGTTTAACATATTTAAAACCTACAAAAAAGAAGTTGTTACGGAAAAATTGGTCAAAAATATTGTTTATTGTTTTTTTCAAAAAAGGTGTACATGGGCAGATATTCAATATGTTGTAAGTATGAAAAAGACAAACAGTATTTTAAAAAGTGGATATTCTTTAATAACTTCAAGTGAAAAAAATGTATATGAAAAAGTTTTTTCTGTCGGAAAATTTTAACCTTTTGAAAATCTGTAGAAAAGTTTAATTCTTATAAGTGAAAAAAGCCGCTTGCATCACTGGTTTATTTAATAAGGTCTTCTCGGATTAGGGTTGCCAGATGTTCGGTTTTTTACTTCTGTCCGGTCGGAAAACTCTTAGTAAAATGGACAACAGACTGTCCGCTTTTTTGTGGGACTTGGATGGAAAATGTCATAATTTAAGAAAAACTTTAATTATTATTTTGTTTATAGTGCAACATCACACGGACTATAATCAACGTTTCAAAGTGTGAATAATCATCGCCAATTAAGAAAACCCACCTTTAAAAGAGAGAAAAGTGTGGGCAAGGAGGGGGTTGTGTGTGTTAAATATAGGTTTTCTAGATTTTCAGCCAAACTGCAACTCCTTTAAAAAAATCAAATGGCAAAGTTGTAGACAATAAAACGATCTTTAACTTTTGTATTTATGCTCTTTTACATAACCTTAAAATTAGTTTATTTAAATAATATTATTTTATGTGAAAAATTTAAATAACCAAGTTTTTGGTTTCTTACTTCTTCTTCTGAAAACACTTTAAGAATACCTTAAAACTTAAGCTTGAATTTTAAAAATTTGAACCCTAATTATAGGAAAATTTTAAATTTTTATTTTTATTTAATTTTATCTTAAAAACGTGGCGAATTTGCCACCAAAACCTGAATTTTTATTTTTTTGGTGGTTCTTCTTTATTTTGTTTAAGGAACAACTATCTAATTCGGTGTGTTCTCAAATAAATACATTCCCCGAACCAGTACAGAACATATCATCAGAACAGTTCAATAAAAAAAAATGGAAAATATTTGGATACACAAACAAAATCGTCTTCAGAGTGTTACAGAATGTTGTTAGGACAATTTAAAGACAGGTTCTGCATCAAAAAATTTAAAGTTTATGTAAACATAAGTCTGGCAATGCATTGTTTTTCAAACACAGGTGCTTTACTTAAAAAATATCGTTTTTTGTTAATACCTTAAATGGCCCTAATCTGATTTTAATAAAATTAGGCACTTTTATTTGTAAATTTAGAAAACTTATTTAGATTATTAAGAGAATTTAATTAAAGTTATTTAATGCATTGTCTTGAGCGGTACCTCAACGAATATTTCTGACAAAAAAATAAATTTAGGAATTCATTAGTTTAAATATTAATGATATTTAATTTAGTGTTTTTGGTTTATTTTAAAAATATAATTATTACTTTTAGTATCCAGTTCAGGAATATGCAGTTAAGTAAATTTTATTATTTTTAGAAAATTATCAGGATAGAAGAAATAAGGGTTAAGAAGCATTTTGACTTGCTTATTTTCAATAAAATATCAAACTTGTTTAGAAGTCAGTAACGTACATTTTTTTCAGAACTTTTTGTTGAGATACCCCTGGAAACTACACTGGGCTGATGTGATTTTGTTTTATATATAAATAGATCTTTTACCGAGTTTATAAATAAATTATTGTTTTTTTCATGTCCTGTTTTTTTCTTCAACACATCTGGATATCCTATATCTCTGGTCCACTTCCTTTAAAAGCCCTGATTTTTTTACTTTAACCTTTCATATCCGCAAAAAAATTACTCCAAGGTAAATTATTGGGGAACAATATGCCCATGTGCATATTACTAAGTGCTCATGGAAGGCATATTGCTAAATAAGCATAGTTCGGAAGGGGAGAGCTAATGGATTGGATCTGAAGGGACCAAAACCAAAATATATATATATATATATATATATATATATATATATATATATATATATATATATATATATATATATATATATATATATATATATATATATATATATATATATATATATATATATATATATATAATTTAATAAAAGATTTAAATTCTTGGGCATAGAGGCTCCTAAGTGACAAATAAAGAAAAGAAACAAATACATAACCTGGTAGAAACGAGTACTTGGCTGGTTACTTTAAAATTACGGAGTCTCCAAATAAATAGATAACCCCGGGTGGCAATGAAGACGGTGACACGTGTTTCATCCTTGTTGGGAATCATCACAACCGCTGTACATTGCTGACAACTTGACTATGTTTCTAGTCGCACAAACATAATCCCTGTCGGAACTAAGGGAGTAAGTTCAGCGGCCAGAGCCACCTCGCCAAGCAATTTCAAAACAACCAGCCAGAGCACCGTTAGGTTAAGACGGTAAAAAGGGTGCCATCTAGGTGTATATGGCGTAAGTAGCATATGCTATAATACCAACAAACCATAATGGAAACTGGCACACTCATCAATTCACGGGTTTGTGAATTTCGGATTAGCAGTTTTGCACAACTCCAGGTAGGTGGCGTACAGCAAAAGCTGAAAGGTATGATAAAATCACAAAGGCAGTATATTTCACCCAACTGCATATGATAATAATAAAGTTTAAAATTTAAAAATTTACTACAGCTTGTGACTGTGACCTTACTTTTATTGTCATAAACTGCGTATATCTAAAAAAAATACAAAGAAGCCTTAATAATTTTTTGATAAAGTAAATGTATTAAATATTTTATATAATTTCTTTCTTATCAGGAGACAAGACTATGTTTTTAAATGATAAGAGTTACTAGAAATAGATGCCAATTATTATGTGTTTTTAAATAAATACTAGGGTAATTATGACGTACACTCAATAGGCACGAATTTCTTTATGTACCAAAAAAGTGTTTAAAGTTTAAAATTTAAAAACTTACTACAGCTTTATTAATGAAGTCAAAGAAACAAAATGAACTAATATGTAAGTACTGTGATGTACAATAAAAAAATGAAAACTGATAGTATACAGGGTCACTCAAAAATTTTAAAACTTATTTAATTTTAAACGGTCAAAACGGTCATAGCCTTAACCTAATTTTTTCAGGCAACCCTATGACAATACTTACGTTTAAATACTATCATTATTATAAAACAGTTTTCATCCGGTAAACAGATAGGTAAAGGTCGCTTCCTATTCGGATCTGAGACTACTAGACACAAAATAAAACGGACGGCAAGGCGGTACTCAAAAAAAAAAGAACTAAGTTATCGTCACAACCAAACAAAACAGGTACGTACCACTATTTGCTTTGTATGTTATACCAGTTTCCTTCTATAATTTTTTTACTATACTTCTTACATTATGTTTTAGGGGGGTGATATTTTAGGGGGAACCAGTGAATGGTCTAAATTCGATAAAAATTTAAATTACCAACTCGAAAAAACGAATTATTTTTCTGTTGTTTTTACTTTTTTATTTTATTACAAAAAATATTACCATACACGGTGCCCTAACTCTATTTATCTCCAACAGAACTTTGCCTCTATACAAAATAGAAGAATAAATATATCGTCACCTTAATTGTAAAACCACCTAATTCCATTTTAAATAAAACATGCATTGCCATCTTTAGCTTTATAAAATAAGGCTAAAGATGGCATCAAAATCACATTTATTAAATAATTAATTAATTGTAAAACTACCTAATTCCAGTTTTTATAAAAAAATGTTATTTTTGGTGCCATCTTAAGCTTTATTTTATAAGGCTAAAGGTGGCAATGCATGGTTTATTATTAATTAATTAATTGAGGTAGGAGGTTCTACAAATAAGGTGACGATATCTATTTCTTTAAAAGCATCTATTGACAGTATTGGTTATGTAGTGTCTTAAAAAGTAAGTTACTGTCTTAAAACGTATATTAAAAATTTTGACTCTGTATTAAATTGTTCTTAAAAAAATTATTATACACTGTACGTATATTATTGCTATGGTTCGAAATAAACAAATAAATATGCATCTAAAATATATAATAGCTTATCTACTTATTAGCAGTTTTTACAATGGAAAGTAATTAATTATATGTAATTCCATTATTTGTCTCTTTATTTACGTTTTACAGCTTATAAATACATATTATATCAACATGCTATTTATGTCTTAAAATCGGCAAAAATAAAAGTATAATGTGTCATATACTAGATATATTATGTATTTTTGATGTAGAATAAAATTGAGTCGAAATAGATACAATAAATACATATAGGAAAATATAAAAAAATATTGAATGAAGAAAGTTTTACATATTTATCGATACTATTAATAAACCTATTTTATTTTGGACTTTTTTAATATTATGTACAGGGTGCCGCCTTTTTGTTGACCTTGCAGTGTATAGCAAAAACTAAAAGATATAGAAAGAATCTGATTGCCAATCTTAATTTTGATTTTTGAAACAAATTCAGTGGTAAAAGTAAATCATGGCTAACTTCATTCATTTGGGAGATACAGAGTATTTCTCAAATTTTATCAATTTGATCAGGCACTTAGAACTCGCCTTATATTATAAATAGAAAGAAAATATGAATAAAATAGTTTTAGGGATTTTTACGTAGAATTTAGTAGCTACCTATATTTTTTCAATTGGTTTTTATTTTAAAGTTATATTACAATATTTGTTTTTTTAAGGAACACCCTGTATATTTAATTATCAGTTAAAAGGTCTCCTTAAAAGCTATAAGAAATTTCATACTTGATATATCTATTTTTTAATAATTTCAGAAATATGGCCATCATCAGAATTTTTTTAAACACCCTGTATATTATATTACCATTTTAAAAATATGTCAAGCAGGTTTAACAAAATACCATATTTAACATGATTACCTTCTATAGTTTTGGAAATATGACCATTTAAACCAAAAAAAAGTAGATATACGCACTAAGCTTTGGAAACTCATATTTTCAAAACTATTACAGAAAATTATTTTAAATGTGGTTAATTGTCATCTTTAAGGTCTTTTAAATCGTTTCTCTGGTAATACAATAGGGGTGATTTATTTACAAAATTCCATAATGTTATTGAATTCCTGACCATGGCGCCATATTTCCGGAGCTATGACAAATTAAATATCGTTAGTGTAATACGCAAAGTGCATAAATCCATTTTTAGAAATTTTAGAAAAGCATTTTTAAAGCAGAATTTTATAGTAATGTGTGGTAGCATATAGTTAAAAAATTATTGTATATGAAAATGAATATTATATTTCTTCATACTAAATTAGTTTTTACTGTATGCTATCATACAACACTGTAAAATTTCTGGAAATGGAGTTACGCACTTTGCGAATTACATACGATGTTAAATGTGGTATTTTTTACGGCTTTTTAGAACACCTTTCTCTTGGTAATTAAACAAAAAGGTTGATTTATTTAAAAAATCCCAACTTTTAATTATAACTTTAAAACAAAAGTCCATGAAAAAATAGATATAGGTACGTCACTGAATTTAACAGAGAAACCTAATATTTTTCTATTTGCATTTTTTTTTATTTCTAATATCAAGCGAGTTATCAAACGACCTAAGTAAGGCATGACTGACTTTCATCACTGAATTTGTTTCAAAAATTGAAACCAAGATTGTGCAATAAGATTTGTTCTATTTGTCCTAATTTTTGGTGTACGCTGTAAGGTCAACGAAAAGGAACCACCCTGTACATACAGAAGAAAAAGTTTTTTCATGTATAAATAAAGTTAAGCAACCCTGTTGATTCAGTTTTAAACTTTTTATGCTTGTTTAGGCTTTTAATTTGTCTGGTGTTTTTAAATACTTTTTGTAACTGTGACCTTACTTTTGATGTCATAAACTGCGTTTATAAAAAAATATATAAAAAGGCCCTAATAATTTTTACATAAAGTAAATGTATTAAATATTTTGTAAAATTTCTTCTTATAAGGAGACAAGACTATGTTTTTAAATTATAAGATTTACTAGAAATAGATGCCAGTTATTATGTATTATTAAATAAATACTAGGCCGATTATGACGTACACTCGATAGGCACGAATTTCTTTTAAGGAAGTACCTATGGTAAAATTTAAAAAAGCAATTTTTTTATTTGACTTTTAAAGAAAAATATAACACACTGTAGAGGTTTAAACCTAACGATTACAACGTAATAATAATACAAACAGTAGTACATAACTTACCAAATAACTAATAAACTTTTTAAAACATGTCTTTTCCACTTTAACCACTAATTATTGAAAAACTATGTGTACGTATATGTTAAAACACAAATTTACATCTAATAAATAATTATTGTAAACGGTTTAATTTTGTAATCTAAATTAAAAACTTTCTCAAAAGCGAAACTTTCAAAAGCGCGCCACAAATTTTCCTCTCGGAGACTGGTGAGTTTGGAAAACGCGCGAAATGCACTGAAACTTTTCCGAAAGCTTCGAATACGACGGCAGCGCAACATTTTCAGCGCCAACGCTTATGAATGAAAAGCATCCTACCGAATAATTTATGAAGACAGGTAAAGAAATACGTAATTCAACATAATTTATAATTACTGTGCAAATTGATATTTCGCTAATTAGACGAGGGTAGATAATTTTAAAAACAAAAAAAAATTATAGTAGGACGAAGTCATTGTAAAAGGTAAAAAAGATAACAAAAACAAAAGGAAAAATATATTACAGGCGATGTGAGGTCGGGAAGATAAAGAAGAGGGGAATTTAAGGGGAAAAATGTTTTTTATCAAGTTCCGGTAAAACTAGTCCCATGGAAAAAATTTAATTGCAATGTTGTAGGCAGTAAAAACATCTACAACTTTTGTATCTATACTTTTTTAAATAACCCTAAAATTTATGTGAACATTTTAATTTACCAAGTGACTCTTTCCGCGGTCTTCGAGTAGTGCGCTTTATGTTTACGTAGAAGTCTACATAGACTTCCCGGGTAGCCGATTGAAGGCGCCGTACGAGCGTAGCTGTACCCTTGGGGATCGAGAAAAGATTCACCATAAATTGGGGCTTCTTTCTTTTGAGGCTAAGCGCTGTGAGTGAAGATTCCTAAAGCCTGAGGTTTTTACGTTTTGGTGTTAAACACATGGTGTCTTCGTATGGTCGAGGAGGTGCGCAGGCCTTGCGGAAAAACGTCAGTAGTGAAAGTGACGCTTATGCGCGATACCAGTAGCAGCCGCTGGCTTGACAGTCACAAATTATGCAGATTCAGAAGTTTATCGCTGTTATTTATTTAAATATTTGAATATTTTAAACCGGAATTTCTGGGAGCGGAAAGCTTGACAATCCAGATTTTTCCACCACATTGAGCTGGCAATTGCCTTGCAGCAACGCCATAAACAAAGCAGTATCCAGTAATTTACCAAGTTTATGGTTTTTATTTTAATCTTTTATGAAAGAAAAAGAGCAAATAATACAACTTACCTTGGTATGTCTTAAAGACACTGATATTTTTTAAAATTAAAATATTTATTTTTTCAGCATATATTGACTTAACACCGAAAAAGCACCCTTATTTTCAATCAAAAATTCACGTGTCAAAATATCGGCTTTTTCAAAAAATCGGTAGGCCTTTTCGCTAAAATTTCTGGTTTTTGATGGTGTACAAAAAATATACATTACCGTGGTTACTTAATAAAGATAAAAATAAAAAACTTAAAACTTGGAGATTTAAATGTTTCACATTTTTATTTTTTATTGTACAAAATAATTAAAAATAATTATTTTGTTGGGTTAATTTTGTGGTTTTCAAATTAATTATCAGATTTTTATTAATCTCTTATGATATACAGGTTACGAAAAGAAGTTTTATTTTTTTAAATGGAACACCCTATATAATATTTTACCGATTAAAAGATCTATTAAAGACCTTAAAAAATAGTACATTTCATATACTTTTATCCATTAGTTTTTGAAATATGGCCATGCAAATCCTAAGAATAACTTTTAATTCCCAATAGAAACGTAAGAAACCTACGTCCCCCAATTTTTTTTTGTTTTTTAACGTATAAAAGAAATAAAAACACCATTTTGTTAGGATTATTCTGTAGTGTCTGCACATTTTATCAGAGTTTTTTTTCCATATTTTTGGGTCTATCTTTAATGGTTCTGAAAATATGGCCATAAATAAAATTGTTCGGCAATTATTGACATAATACCTACCTACATACCTAATTGACATTTACAGTAATTCTTTAGATTTGGATGATCATATTTCCGAAACTAATGAAGATAGATATATTAAAATGTAGTATTTTTAAAAAGGTCTTAAAAAAATCTTTTTAATAGTAATATAATATACAGGGTGTTCCTTAAAAAAAAAATCCCTATCCTGTATATCTTAAGATATATTAAGAATCGATTATTGATTCAGAAACTACATAATTAACTCAACAACTTAATATAAATATTAATTTTTACAATAAAAAATAAAAGTTAAGGGGTGTAAATTTATAACTTGACACCCAGTACATTGGAAGAGTTGATAATATTCAATAAACGGTTTATTCGCTACTACTAGGCGAGTTTTCAGAAATTGTCGTAAGAACTTATTTCAGAATGTGTTAGACTTATCTGTAAAATATACCAGCAGCGCACTTACATTGAAAATTTCTATTTGTAGGTCACGACACCATTTTAAAAACAACTTGTGTTGGATTTTTGGAATTTTTTCTTGATTTTGTCAAGAGCTTCTGCTGCTGCTTTTTTAGATCAAAATCTTCCATTCAAAAAAAAACTAATTTTGCAAAAAGTAATGACATTGAGAACTTTATTTGTTATTACTGTTATTACCATGACACCCGCAAGTAATTATTTCAGATTGTACTTATTCTACGACTGCGACTACGAATATTATATATTCTGTCATTTAGTGTTGACATAAGCGTATGAAAACTTTTCACACGGCGTATGAAAATTTTTCACACACTCCTGTCAAAAGTTAAAAGAATAAAAATATTAAAAATCACATAATAATGCTTATTCTCTGCTCTCGTAGAAAAGTATCGTGTGCAACACGTTGGAAACTGACTTTTTGCATGCTCGTATGACTTGTAGCACTCGCCTACAGCTCTTGCACAAACGTCATACTTGTGTGCAAAGAGTCTTTTTGAAACGTGTTGCATAATATACATTTTCCACGACCACATGTGAAAATAGGTAATAGCACTCTGTTTTCATGCATAGAAAATTTCTTTTATTACACTATATTTTGACCACTATAAATTGATAATGAATACCTAGTGAGTAACCATGCTACTGTAGTTTTAAACCAATTTTGGTTACTAGCGTTACTGACTTTTTAAACCAATGAAATACATTTTTTGTTCAGGTGTTTTTCTCAATTTATAGTAAACAGAGTATAGTGTTGGAAAGTATAATATAAAGCCGTCATGTTGTCATTTAAAATATTATTGTTAAACCATCAGGCTGTTTATTGAAATTATATTGAAAAAACCATGAAATATGTTTAAAGTCAGGACCTTTTTAATTATAAAATGATAGTAGGTGATTTTCATATAACATACAGCAGTAAGGAAAGGTATATATTACTCTAGTGTTGCAAAGTTATCAATTGTTTTCTTATATCATTTTGTAAGGATAACAATTCTTTTAATTTAAAAAAGTCTAAAAAAAATTTGGTAGTTAGGGCTGTAAATTAAATAGTATACACGGTAATCAGTTTTATTACTATCACGAGAAATGAATCACCATGGCACTATGCGCCTGAATAATGAAATGGAAAAAATATAGGTAGGCCACTACATTTTAATTAAAAATCCCCAAAACTTTTCTATTAACGATTTTTTTATATCTCAAATATCAAGCGTGTTATAAGTTCGTGGCCAAATTGACAAAATTTAAAAAACACTCTGTATCTTCAGAATAAATTAAGTTAGCTATAATTTACTTTCACCATTTGTTTTAGAAATTAAAATTAACATCAAAGTCGATTGATCAGATAAGGTCACGACATTCGTCATATTGGCTAGCCTGGCTGTGACGTCAAGTCGGGCCATTTTCGGCCATGTTTGATTTTAGGCAGATCAGTGGCGTAGAATTAAGGAGGAAACAAAAAAAACTGTACGTTATAAAAAAAGTTTATTAGATTATATCAATATGCATAAGTTATAATTAAACTATAAATGTAATTAAATAATTATTTCATTTATTCAAAAACCATTATAAAAACTTTGTATAGGTATGTACATAAATAACTGGTTCCTTATTTGTTATATACCTACCGGTTGAGCTAAATATCATATAAGACATATGCAATGTGACGAAGAGACAATCTAACTAAATACGGACATGTAAACATGCGTAACTAATATTGCTTGTTTATTACATAGAGGAAACCTTTTTATTTGTAATTTCTCAGAAATTATATTCTTTACAACAGTTGGTACATGGTCCAAATTACACTGCTGTCCTTAGTTAAGCCGGATGTTCATAAAAGCGGTTTTCCGCTCGCGGATAATAATTCAGCGTTGTGATTGGTTAGTGAAAATTTAAAATGCTTTTCCCGCCAATCACAACGCTGAATTATTATCCGCGAGCGGAAAACCGCTCTCAGGGACAGTAGGCTTTAAAACGTCCTAACTACATTTTTTTAAAATGTTGGCCTACACTACTACTACGTATATGCATATATATTATCAGTTATTCTATGCATTATTTATCTATTCTCCCAAGTTAACAACGTCCTAACTTTATTGTGTGTGTTGCGTCAATGAAGTTAGGACGTCGTAACTTGGGAGAATAGATAAATAATGCATAGAATAACTTGTTTACACATATAGGCCAACATTTTTAAAAAATATAGTTAGGACGTTTTAACTAAGGACGGCAGCTATATTTAGTTTTGTTAAAATTTTAAGGACATATAGGGTATAATACCTGAAAACTGTTTAAGATTTAATTAGGTACCTCTCTTTGAAAAAAAAACAAAATTTTAAATTTAATTTTAAAACTTATATTGTTATATAAGATTTTTTACCCACAACTAAATAACTTTTAATTTGAAGCATATTTGAAAAACTTAACAGTATTTATATTTTTTGTATCTATAATGACTAATACACAAAACTGATTTATTAACTCTGCTTTATTTTCTTTAAAAATACTCATGTATAATATTAATAATAAAATAATCCTTATTGTACAGAAATAATCACATACAAAGGTGGAAAGTATCGCCAGGCGTATTTTAATTAATAACCATCAACTTAAAAAATATATAAACAAAGCTAGAACCCTCGACACTACACTTCTTCATAATGTACAACTTAATGAACAACACTAAAGACTAAACACTCGACTAAACACTATAAAAAATTACTAAAATAAAAACAGTTAGAACCAATAAAATATGAAATCTCTATAAACTAACAACAAACATTTACAACTCGAAAATAAACAACCGAAACGAAAATAGCAGAGCCTTTTACCAAACAATAAAAGCTTCGACAACGCACGACTCTGTCATCAGCTGATAATACTGACAACTTGAAACAGAACTGCCAACCGAAATCGTAATTCTCACACCCTCACGTCCCTGACCCAAGCTATCCCCGGTCTCGCTTATGTCTAAACCCCTTCTCATAAAGAAACTCTGATTAACATTGTGCAATCAGATTTGTTCCCATCTTTTTTAGTTTTTGCTATACCCTGCAAGCTCAACGAAAAAGCAACACCCTGTGCTATAGTTTTTTTAAACAAATATTTTCTTTTGGGTAATATTTTCTTCGCCAGTATTTTGGTGAGAAGAATGTATATTTGAATATTTATACCTGTTCTTAGTCCAAAACGCTTTTTTTCTTAGTTGTTCCACTTTACAGCCCATGAGCCATTTGGATTTTAAAACAAAATTAGGTAAGTAAAATCTGACCAACATGTACCTTTAAAAAAGTAGCGCAAGTTTTTTCTTTTTACATTTTTTTATGATATACAAGGTGTTTTCTAATTGCGGTTATTTTTTTCTGATTTACTAAGTAAGCTGCGTAAAAATAATAGAAAACAGGAAGTATATATTTTAATTCACCCAATTTGAAAAAATATATAAAAACTAAAATTACAAAATTTATTGGCCTATATTATTTTGTCAGCGATACTTAATCATGTCAGAAGCCAATTAAGGCGCCCCTGAATTTATTAAATTTAATGGTAAATAAAATCTTTACTACACTGAATGTCTGCAGTTGGTTTCTTGTAAAATATTTTTTAAATATTATTACTAAGAAAAGAAAATTGGGTTTTTATATTTCAAAGGTTACCTTTACACCGGAAGAAATGTCTTTACCTAAAGCAGCACCACTTTTCTTCTATATTTAACAAACAGGAGCTAGAATCTTTAGTTGTAAATACACAAATAGCAATTAACATTTAGAAAATACATAAAAGATAAAATAGATTTTGCCAAATTGTTTAATAATATTAATATTCCAAATGGCAGTAAAAAGAATTTAAATGAATATTAAGTTTAAAAGATAGATTAGCTTAAAACAGCTTAATAATTTGCAAAGCAGACAAAGGTGTCACGGTGGCAATTCTAACTAAAATGGAGTATATTTATAAGGCCAAACATTTATTACATGACAGCAATATGATAAAAATACGAAATTTATCCACAAACATCAGTCTGAAATCATTAAATTACTTAAAAATACTCCCATTATCACACAAAATAAATCCCATACACTTAAAGTAATGAACACCTTTTTTATATGGTTTCTCAAAAATTCACAAAGAAAATTACCCCAAATTAGACCAATCGTTTCATATGTTAATGCTCCTTGTTGTAAACTTGCAAAAGAATTAAATAGGGCACTACCCGATTTAATTAATTTTTGGGGCCCCTATTCAATAAAAGATTCCTTTTAATTTATCGAATTAACGAAGGACTTAAAGATTCCAAATAATTCAAAATTAGTCTCTTTTGATGTTAAAAGCCTTTTTACCTTAATTCTAATTAAATAACTTATAGAAACTTTAAATAACTTAATTGCTGCTTCTAACCTGGATATTAAAACAAAAACAAATTAAAAAATATAATTCAGAAATGCCTAATTCATTTTTTTTTAATTTTATGATAAATTTTATAAACAAAATGGTCGCCCATCACTGGGTTCTTGTATTTCTCCTTTACAGCCAACTAATAAACATATTTTTAAATAAATAATTCTGTTTGTAAATCTTTTTTTTATTTAGTATACGAAGTACTGTTTACGAACCGCTAGAAAGGCGATACAATTGTGGAGTAATACTCTAGTAACCTTTAAAACATTAAAAAGCAAAACCCTTATTGTTAATAACACTGTCAAATTTTATTAAAATCAAAGAAGAACAATGTGAGATATTAATAAAAACCAATTTTTATGCAAACAAGTTTAACACCCTGTATTTAGAAAACAATTTTTAGAGATATTTTTGACCTTAATTTTTTTTGCCAAAGTTAAAGGATTATGGTTGTGGTAAACAAAAAAACTTTAATGTTTATTTAAAAAAAAATGTTTTTGTTTAAGATCTTTTTCTAGTTTAAATTTAAGCCTTTTTCTACAACCCCAATAATATAGGTAATAAGTTTTTGAAATTAACCCAAAACCAATTTTTATTAAAACAGGTTTAACACTCTGCATTTAGAAAATAATTTCCAGAGCCATTTTTGCCTTTAATTTTTTTACCGAAGTTAGGAAAAACGCTGTATAAGAATTATGGATGTGTTAAACTAAAACAACTTTAATTGTTATTAAAAATAATAGAAAAAAATCTGTGAATTATTTTTTAAAGCTTTTCGATAATCCCAATAATATATATATATAATTATTTTTTAAAATTTTGTTTGTAAAAAGTTGGGGATGAACATATTATCTATTTCAATTTTTAAGCTATAAGCTCTTTTTAAAATTACAATTTAAATAAATTAATATAAAACTTGATGGATTGTATTGTTACATGGGTATATTAAAAGTTTACCCAATAAAATGTTTTATTTTAAATTTTAAAGTTTATTAACGATATTAGCTGTGGTTGTTTTTTAAGCCCAAAGATATACATGCCATATAAAAAAACTACATAAGAATTAAGTACCGATAATAAAAAAAAATAGAACATAATGCCAAATAGAATCAAAAGTTATGCGAAGAGATTTTTTTTGTAGTTTCTACAAAAACATTTTTAAGAGTTTTGCTGTATATTTAACGAGTGGTAAGGTTTTTTTGTATGGAGCTGCAAAAAATAGGAAAAATATTAGGGTGGATGATACTATTAAAATTAGGAGCTTATATCGTTGTCGCGTATTCTCTACAGGTGCTATACGAACCAATTTCTCAGTATCAGAAGTCAAAATATTTTTTTTTACTTACCCTAATAAATATATTGTCTTAGGATACAAGAAATTCTTAGCCTAAAGCTAAAATATTGGATTGTGTATATACACACCTTTTACATGACATTTAGTTATTTCCATAATAGCATACCTCCTTGCCAATTTAATTAACTTCGTATCCCCTAATACTTTTCATGACCCCAATGGCGAGGGTCGAATTTTAGTTACCCTGTATTCAATGATCATTAAATAAAAGTGTTAACAGGAATCTATCGTGATTGACAAGACATTTGTTATTGGTCGCTGTTATTACGAAGTTCCTAACTTGATTTTTTGCCACAATACACCAATGCAATACAGCTAATGTTTTTGAGAAAATAACGCCACTCTTAATTCTTATTAAGTTTCTATATTTTTTTTTCTTAGGCAATTATAAAGAACTTTTTAGTATTTTGTATTTGTTTTGTATCTAGCTTAAATTAAGGAAAGAAAAAAATTAAAGCCACTTTAATTTCTTCTAAAGAGTACCCGTAGACAACAAAATATAAAAAAAACAAAATTTACAATAAACATTAAATTACCTTAGAAAAAACAGCTTTGTAATTTACAAACCGAAAAATCATAATTTTTCTAATTTACCAAAGCTTCAATTCTTTCTTTCTAGAAAATGAAGAAAAGACAAGAGACTAAAAAGTTGCATATTTAATTGCTTAATCAAAAAAAAAAAAATATATATATATATATATATATATATATATATATATATATATATATATATATATATATATATAAACTTGGTGGTGGCGTACTTATTCTTCTCAATAATATTTGCTGTGGTGCCCACTGTGGCGCAACCGGATCCAATAATCATAATTAGGTAAAGCTTTACAAGTGCTTTGATACATCTAATAAGTGTGTGTACCAAATTTTATTTAAATTGGCTTAAGGGTTTTTAAGCTATATAAAAAACTGTTTTTTTTTACAAAAACTTAACCGCCCTGTAACTCAGAACTGAAGTAAGTCCGACCATATGTTGATAGGAACTTAAAAAAGACATAAGATATCACTCACTAAGTTTTGTACCGTATTTAGGAAACACCCTGTATAAAATGTTTGTAAAAAGTACACAATAATTATCCCATAGGCTTAAAAATATATTTGGGTTTTGGAATGCACAAGTTATTTGAGTTCCAAATATAAATAAAAATAAAAGCACTAAAAATTTTTAAAATCGCCTACCTTCTTATTAAAAAACACATATTAATTAATTATAAGCAAGTGGGCCTATTTGGTTTACATTACATATTATGTTATTAAAACAAAACAAGGATAACTTTAAAAACAAATTAATATGCATAATGATTACAAATTGATTTATTTACGTTATTGTGAAAAAATATTTGAAACAAGATGCTAGTGTCAGTGGGTTCAACCAAAATTATGACCCCTGTTTTTTTAAACCGCTCTCCTTGTAAAAATCTATACTCTATTCACTATACATTGAGCAAAACACCTGAACAAAAAATGTATTGCATTGGCTTACAAAGTCAGTATTCTTATATAGTTACCACAATAAAAATGTATTTTATCGGAGTTACTTACTAGGTATTCATTATCAATTTATAGTGGCCAAAGTATAGATAGGCCCCTTCGTAATAATAGCGACGATATGATATATTAGTATTAAAAGATTGCGACAGTTACCAGGACACATGTCACCCATCATTTTTTAATTGAGTAATAACTTGTTTTCTCTAAAATGTTTTTTATTTTTATTTAACCATTTCGTTGCCTTAGTACCAGCTTTTGACGCATCTATAAAGTAAAATTATTCTAAAATTTTGCACAAAACCAAAAAAATAATAATAAATATTTTTTCTTTAAATAATTTAATAAAAATAAAATATTTTATTTAGGTTTAACGTAACTGAAACAAATTAAATATTAAAATAAGTCTCTATTTAAATACGTAATACCCATATTTCTAATATCGTTAGTTGCGAAATTCCAGAGGGAAACTCGGAAACAGACTTGAGGGTAAAGTGTAAAGGGTTGGGTAAAGGTCTAGTTAACAATTTCAATTTGGTTTTATTTGATAAGCAGACGACAGGTACCCTGTTCTCAACAGGGTAAGGTATAAAGTACATTAAATTTGTTGTTCTTAAAACACTGGAAATGATAAATAATAAAACAATGCAAACGATGTACCAAATTTTAATTACCTTAAATTTTTTTCTATATTAAAAAGTTGTTAGAGTTTAAACAAATTGTATTGTAGCGTTGGAGTCTCCCTATCGTAGGGGTGGGCGATAATTATCAATGTTTTTTAAACATCAATGTTGAGCGTTCGATGTTTGATGTTTTTTTAATCGATATTGCAGATTTAAAACCTCGATAAAACATCAATTTAATTTTTACTTTTTAAATCGATATTTCAAAATAATTTTTATTCTTATTGTTTCAGTTTTAAAAAACTAATTTGACATGAGAAAAAAATCACAAAAATTAACGATGTTTTGCAATGTTGGAAACATCGATGTTAAGCGATCGATGTTTTTCGATAAAGCCTTTCGATGTTAACATCGATGGTGATCATCGATGTTGAACAATCGATGTCCCATCCCTACCCTATCGTATACACAAGTGTTGAATTACCCCTTCTTTAGCACGCAACCACAGCATAAAACTAACAGCAGGATATCGTGAGTTGGCGGAAAGGTACGGTTATTTTTCTAGCGCAGGTTCAGCCGCCATGTTGTTTGGATATCATTGTATAATATAAGTCACAGCAGAAACAGAAAAGATCTGTTTTAAAAAGAATTGTAAGTAACGATTTGTAATTTTAACTGGGATAGCCTTAATCTACTTTAATTTTGCTACAAAATAGCAAAAATTGCAACTAATGGCCAAATAAAAACAATTAATAAAAAATCTGCATTTTTTTTATTAAGAAAAAAAACAAATAATTAATAAATAAAAGATGTAGATAATTATTAAGACATCTTTATGCATTAATTGTCACCTCCATCAATATAGGACTGACAAAAGCACTTTTGTAAAAATTCTTGCGATTTAGGCAAATTCGTAACTAATAAAACTGTTAATACTTGCAATTTATCTTTATTTTAATTCGATACATTGTAATGATGCGTGAACATACAAATCTATAATTTTAGGATATAATTACTTGCTCAATTTACTATAATTTTTACTAAAACAGAAACCACTGTGCGACGTGTATACCAGATAAATCACTTAAGCAAAAATCTATACAGACATATATTATGGCTCCTTGGCTGTCACATGCACGCGGTCAAATAAAATGCCGCGGAATAATAAATAAAGTGTGTACTAGTCTTAGGTTTGATAAAAAAATAAAAAAAGATTTAACCAACCAGAACTAACCATGACTCTAACTATATACTTTGTCTTCGGTAGAAAATATTCAAGTAATTTCAAGTAACAAAACACCGACAACCGAAAACAGAGTATAGGTGTGAGATCATGGTTAGTTCTGGTTAGTTAATTTTTTTAATTCCTTAATTAAACCTCCTACACATTCAGGACAATATATCGCCATTCTTTTTAGAATATATTCTTTTGGTGCATTCTCTACTCAAAACAAAAATACATATACAACATAATTTATCTATGATAAATTGTTAAAAACAGAACCGGTAAAAATTTAAAAAAATCACCAAATTTGTGGTTATGTCACGCCAAAACCTTATAAATCGATGCACACGGGGCTGCAGCTATCCGCTTGTTAAGTTTAGTTGCGCCGCGCCGAGGCAGTTAACATGCAACGGCTGCACTCGCAGTTTTGGTAAATAAATTAACTTAGTTGGGTCTCTTAGGCCTTCCTTAATATTTTTTTGTTTTCAGCTTATTACAGGGTGGCCGCCGAGGTATCCGAGAAACTTTGGTTATAAATTCAACAATAAAAATTAGGATAAAACTTCATATAAACATGTGTTCTAAACGTTTTAGTTTTAAACTACAGGGTGTTAAAAAAATAATAAGATATTGTTTTTATAATTAATTTTATACCAATTTGGATATTTTTAAAAAATTTAAGGGACGCCTTCTATGCACCAAGAAACATTTTTTGGCATACAAGAAAAAATTTATATTTACGAGTGTCGTTCATAAGGGGTGGAGTACGTGTTGTTTTTTTTTAAATTTTAGGTTATAAACGTATAACGTATCTAGCAAGGTAATATGTAATTTTAATAATGCCTACTCGTAGATATACGTATATTGTGCCTCTATCTCATTATGTTATGTATGTAATGCCCGCTCTTCAGTTATCCAACGTTTGCCATTAATTTTCCGATGAATAATCTCGAAAACATTATTGTGATTAGCTATTTATTCTGTGCTTAAATTTAGGATGAATACAAAGTGTCCAGAAATTCTACCGATAAAGTTTAAGGGGTAATTCTCCATTGAAAGAAAGACAGAAAAAACTTTATGTACAGTACATTCCATTAAAAACGAGCTACCCCCTATAATTTCATTATTTGTTCACCTATAAAAAGTCCTAAAAACACGTCAATTTTTATTTTTAGAGGGACACATTTGAGTAAAACTTTACTTGTCCAGGGATATCCATTTTTCCCACCAACACAAACGTCAAAAAGTTTAAACGGAAAGGGGGTCAAGTTATACATTATCACAAAGGGTTTTAAATTCTATCTTCAACAGACTTTAGTTTTTTAAAATCGGTTAAGTAGTTTCCAAGAAAATGTACCCTACATACTCAATGTCTTTAGCCCCTATAACTTATTTATTTTTTTTAAATATTAAAATAGAATTTGGTACGTGGATAAATTACCTAAAAGTGCAATATTTTGTCGATTCAGTTGTGTTTGGTTACTTCCAGTTTAACCGAAAAGACTTCACCTTTATTATTTTAAATGGGACACCTAGTATATATTTATTTAAATAGAAAACATTATTTCGAGTAAAATGACAGTCAGTGCAGCCATAAATGAAATAAAACAATATCATTTGGATAGTTACATCTATTTTTGCGTGACTCTTTGGGCCAAAATTAACGGTTTTATCGGATTATTAAAATGTCAGATCAAAAATTAAAAATATTAATAGGTTGGATACCAAGAAGTAAAAAATATAGTGTCATTTTACTCGGAATGGCATTGTCTATTCAAATGAATTAAAATATAGCGGGTGTTCCATTTTAAATAAGAAAGGCAAGGTGATTTCCGGCTAAACCGGAAGTAACAGAAAATTACTGAATTTACGAAATATTGCACATTTAGTTATATCACCTAAATGTGCAATATTTCGTGATTTTAGTTATTTTCTGTTACTTCTAGTTTAGCCGGAAATGACCTTAACTTTCCTATTTAAACCACACACAAAATTATATTTTAATATTTTAAAAAATAAAAAGTTACAGGGGCTAAAGACACCAGGTATTTAGGCTACATTTTCTCAGAAACTTCCGATTTTAAAAACTTTAGTTTATTAAAGAAAGAATTAAAAACCCTTTAATATAAGGTATCACTTGACCCCCTTTTCCATTTAAACTTAATTGAGCTTCGTGTTGGTAGGGGCAGGAGATAACCTTAAACAAGTAAATTTTGACACAAAAAGGTGATCCCCTAAATTTAAAAATAGAAGTGTTTTAGTATTTTTCTTTAAGTGTAAAAAAACGGAAATATAGGGGTGACTTGTTTTAATTGGAATGCACTGCATAAATATATGTCCTAACATCATACTTCTTAAATCATATATAAAAAATTTTAAAAAAGATATTTTTTAATAATTTCTTTTAAACCAGTTTAAATTTTTTGACAAGTTTGAAAACTATTTTTATTATAGAGTGCATTTTCTTATAGCCTCTGCCCCTTTTTATTTTTTAAGCGAGTTTATTTATGTAGAATAATTACTTTATTTTAGGTTAAAATTGACAACTGAAAATTTATATTTCTACTGGGTGCTAACTAAATAAAACAGGTTGTTCTTTGGAACAGGGAATCGAACCAATGGCAAGCGTGCCATTCATGGCACGCGGCACAATATTTTGGTACGTCACTAATTACAAAATTAATTGTGAACTACGAAAACAAAAACATGAAGTAGGTATTTATTATGATATATTTTCCAATAACTACAAAGTCAAAATTATTTGATTGCACGTCTATCACTTCACTAAATATTTCTCCAAAAAATGGCACGATATTACGTGAAGGTTGGCCATCCTTGCCCTAGAATATAGTAAATACTTTTACCTAGTACAAAATGGCGGTACTTTAAAAGTTATTTAAACACCTGGATAAACATTTGGATGGCCATAGTCCCACAGTTAATAAAATTAAACTAATACTACTATACTTAATAGAGTATTTTCTTAAACTGCTTTAAAATCTTTTTAATGGTAACACTGGTAGTACTAGGGAGGGTAGGTCAAAAATTATTTTTTTAAATAAAGCACCCTATAAATAACATAACAATTGAACAGACCTTTAAAATAGTTTTAGGAAAATACCACACGTGTTTAGAGAACTACAAAATTCTTCCCAGTTAGAGGTGCCGTACGAACGTTTTTACCTTCGGGGATCAAGGAAAGATTTACGCTTAATTGACGGCATCTTTCTTCTGGAGCTAAGCGCTGTGAGCGAAGATTCCTATAAGCTGATAGTATCCTGTTTGGTACTGAACCACTGATCTCGATGGATTGCTAATGTAAAAAACCTGCGCGAAACAAAAGTTACATTTCATGGGCGAAAAACCGGTTTGTACGCAAGCCAGTTGAGGGTAAACGCACCCGTACCCAAACAAACTATTCGCATTATAAGAAGTAATTTGTTGATGGCCAAGACGCCCTCTGTTCGAAGTACGGTAGGTATTAAGCGTTACGGTCAGACCGCGGACGAAGGGTACGGGGTGCCGGTGTTTGTATTTTGCCATGGCTTGTGCGCATGTTCGTCCACCCACTGCGCGCGGTCGTAAAAATCCGAAAAATGCTTCTTGCCACTGCGGATCTAAATGTAGGTTATCTATGTAGTAAACACGAGGTATCTCTCAAATGACGGGAAATAGATGAGCGTGCCATAGGAACTGAAAGTAGTGAAAGTGAAGGTTATATGTAACACCAGTAGCAGTTCTTGGTTTGACAGCCGACAATTTATGCATTGCATCGATTGTAAAATTATTTTTGTTTTTTTTTGGAATTTCTGGGAGCTACGAGCTCGATTATCCAGATTTTTCGCCAACGAAGCCCTGGAAAGCATAGTCCGGAAGGGGGACCTGAAGGGACCAAAAGCAGGGAAAAAAAAATAGAATAGAATTTAATACATCTTACATTATTACTTTTGGAACTGCGGCCATCGAAATCAAGTATTTTGGTAACCTTTAAAGTCCCGCCATTTTGTAGAGTATTGTTATAAAGTATTTGTCAGGAGCTTTAAAATAATGTGCCGCAAGACCCCTGTCCATTTTATTTAATTTTTTTCATGGCGCTTAGCAGCCATCGTGAATTTTTTATCAGCTAATTTGACTTATTAGTTAAAATATAATTTTTATTCATTAATTTTATATGCAAAGGTTTTAATTTATTAAATTAATTAATTTGAAAAATAAAGCGGATATGGAATATTAAAGATATGCGCTGTATTTAAAAATCTAAAAATAATATTTATCCGTTTTTCATATTGATAACCCTATAATTGGTATTGAAGATATACCCAAGTCAAAAAATGGCTTGTATTTATTTACAAGTAAACCAAAAAAAACAATCAAAACACCAAATTTGTCTAAAACTAAACGGAAGTAAAAAAAAATATAATAATTTTGGTACAATGCATGTCTTACAACATTTTTTATAAAATGTATTTACGGTAGATCCCTCGCAAACTTCTTTTCATGCATAAAAAACGATTGTTTTATTAAAACTTTATTGTCCTGTAGTTTAACAAGTACGACTTTTACAATTATTGCTGGGGACAAAATAGGACTAAAAATAAAAAAAAGTGTTTCTTTTTTTTTTGGTAGAAAATTACACTTACTTATTTGTCTACTTGACAATTATACCTTGATTACAGCGATAATTGCAAATTTCAAATCGAAAATTGCACTGTAATTTTTTTAATTGTTAAATTTGACAATCATTCTTAGTTTTTTTAAGATTGGGTTTTGTTGGATTGTTAAATAAATTGTTTAAAAAAATATTATTCCTTCCTTGATAGTTTCACTTTCTTCGAATAATTTTCTCCGTAAATTACACTCGTGCATTAAAATAATCAGATAATTTAGCTTTCAAGTGTATTGCCATTTAAAAACTACTTTCCTTTGTTTTTACATTTGTGCCAAAATATAAAATGAACTTTAGTAGTTTTTAGGCAATACGCTTTCAAGCAAAATTATCAATAATTTTGATGCACTTGTGTAATTACCCCCGATAATCAAGTACATTCCTCAGAAAAATTATCACATTTTGATGATTGTTTCATAACCTTCAATACAAAATTGATTGTATTTCAGTGGCCATATCTCTTTTAATAATTGAGGTATTAGTATAATTAGAAAAAGAAAACGTTAAGAAAAGGTAAAGCTATAACTTTAGCGTAACCATTGGTACCCGCATTTAGTGTGACGTCACATGACGTAGACGTTTTTCTACCCTCAAGAACATACCTATTAGGGACGGTCTTGCCGCTTAGCTGTGCAAACAATCGCATGTTTAAAAAGCAATAAACTTTAGCTCTGCATAATCATAGTGGTCAGCAGGCGATAGATTATACTCTTGTCATATTTCTTTCTCATGCGCTTTTTCACACTGCCATAAAGGCTGAGTCTAGATGTATATTTTTAAGGCTTTGAATGGAATTCAAATAAACCCTTCTACCCCCTTGCCACTCCATAAAACAAACAAAGGTTTCTATGAAAGATATACTTTATTCTTCATTGTTGTTACATTAGTGGCACTATTTAAGATATTTTATATTAGGTTTATCAAAATAAATTACTAGGAACCTTTCAGCACTAATATCATCGATTGAAGTTCGTAAAAATTATACTTTTGTTCACATTGTTAGGTTAGGTGAATGAATATCACAAATAATCACGAAAATTTAGAGTCACAGTGTCACAAATAGCCGACACTAGTCACAAACACTTTAAAACACCTAAAAACTCACATAAATCACGTTATTTTAACTTTCATCACGAATTCCCATAATACAAATCTATTGTTTGGATTCCTTGCCTGCGTCGTGACGTCAGAACTAAATGCGCCTATTGTTAACAAAATATTTTACATTGTATAGGTTAGAAATCACTCTGTATTTCAATAAATATTAGAAATAAATTTAATATTTACTGTGTAAAAGGCGTTTTGATTACGGTTGTTTTGATTTTTTCTACCATAATTACTGTATGGACACTTTTAATACATAATAATAATAATAAAAAGTATGTTGCTTGTAGTTTCCTTTAAAGTTCATATAATTTTATTATACTGCATCACACTTATCTCCAAATATACCCAATTTCTCCCAATTACTTAAGAGTCCTTCAAAAAATCCTTTGAGATTATCATCAGTTTTACTTAATTAATTGGAAAACTCAGACTTATTTACTTATAAACAGTGGCGCCTAAGAGATCTATTATCTTATCTTAGGTCCCGTGAACCCACATTAAATAAATTAATTATTTAGTTAAGAAAAAGGTAGTTTCTGACACTATAATATAGTAAAAGCTGAAAGAGCTACTTTTCTGCACGCGGCTGCAGTTGACCGAACGACGCGCAATGGAGTTAGGTCAAGCAGTCAAGGGTGGAAAAACCTTTTGGCAAGTGTTAGGAACGGTTTTTTACGAGCGTAAGAAAAACATGAAAAACAAAGTATGGGTAAATGTACAGTTTGTGGCATTTTGCAGGTTAATGGCAAATTAAAGAAGTTTTTGTTTTGGAAATATTGGTGTCTGTGAAATGTTTCTTTTACCTCTTGAAATAAGTTGCCTTGGCCAAAGCAACTTTTTTAAACATGAGGTGTATGAAAATCCTTCATTGCGACCCGCTAAAAATTGGTTCGATATTTTTGTACTTCTTGAACTACTGCTTTCTTTAAGAACTAAAATGCATGCAAAAAATAATATTTACGTTGATTAGAGCTATTAAAGGTAAAAGTTCTAAACCACCATACCAAAATAATATCTAGTTTTTAACTAAACATACGTATATTCAAAAGTTGATAATCAGAAAGACACAGGGGTAAAAGTTAAAATAATATTTAAATTTTTCGATAATATTTATTATATTTTGAATATTTTAGTGAAACTCGGTATCTGGGGATTTTTCGACATGGGCTATTCAAATCTAATATTTATTTTTATGTGTAAATTAAGAGGGGTTGCTACACTATTTAAATTCTCTAAAACGTCTCAACTTTTTGTGCTACTTTGTATGTACCATCTAAGTAAACCAGTATACACCCCTATGCTTTTACATAAGAAAGGTATACTTTGTAAAAATGGCTCTGAGCAACCGTTTCCAAAATATATGCATTTAAATGGAACTAAAAGTATATAGAAAAATACATTAAATCATTCGTTTATCGTGAAGCAATTGTAGTTATGACTAATAGGCTATGTTTAATGGCATTTTTGTGTTACGCTAAACAACTTAAATTTAAATATCTCAAAAACGGTTGCTCCAAGCCATTAGTACAATGTATACCTTTTTGTCTAGAAACCATTGGGAAGTTTACTGGTTTACTTGGTGGTACATACAGTGTAGCACAAAAAGTTAGGACTTAAAAAAAAAAGAGTGTAGTCAGTCCCCTCAGGTTTACACATAAAAATTAATATCAGATCTAAATAGCTCATGTCAAAAAACCCCCAGATACAGACTTTTATTAAAATATTCAAGACGTATTAAAAGGTATCAAAATAAATTTAAAATATTGTTTTCACCTTGACACTCGGTATCTTCCTATAATCAACTTTTTAATAAAGCTATTTGTACTTTAATGTTCATATTTTGGCATAAGGGGTCTGTGGTTTTTCTGTGTACCATTAATTTGCGGATACCCTGTATAGGTGACACTTTTAACAAAGTGATGGCACCAAACTCAAGTTTTACGTTAAAATTAATTAAAAGTAAAAAGTAACATTTTAATAAAATGCAGTAAAAGCATGAAAAAACTTTTTTTTAACTTTTACAATTAACATATAGCCTCATTACACCATTTATGTGATATATAAGGTTGTCGCGCAAACACTTTGTTAAAAAGCACAAAAAGAATTAAATAAATATTTGTTTTTAAAATATATTTTTTACTTTTAAGCAAAGGCGGCCGGTAATGGCCACTTTGGTGGAAGTATAACATATTATTTTGGCCTCTTAATAAGTAATTAATCCATTTCTAATGACAATATGTTAAATAGTACAAATAACGGGTGAAAGTGATTTTATGGACTGCAACATTCAACAAATTAAAAATATTAGTTAAACGAACAATGGTAAGGGATGGCTTACCAAATTAGCCATTACCAGCAGCAGCTGCTTTCAAGCTATTGCTGAATAGGTATCGCACACCAGCTTTAATGCACTTTAAAATTTAACGCAACGGTGACTACAATTAAGGAGACGCCACTGTTTAGAAAAGAGCTTGCTTTTTAGTATTTTAGTTTTTATAGTTGTGCTATTATTTGGAATAAAAAGTCTTTTTGCCTAGATTAATGTTGTAGAATAATTGAAAAATAAAATAAAGAGGGATATATTTTTTTATAATTTAAAACGCAAAAATACAGCTTATAGTTTCAGACTCTTAAAAAATATATGTGTTTTTATACTTTTGTTTCAACAGGCTTGTTTGTTTATTTTATCTTAGTTGCAAACAAAATAAACCACAACTTTTTCTCCTGGAAACTCGCTTAAAAAAAAAATTAAAAAGAAAAGAAAAAATATCTTAACTATTTAGGGTATTTAAGGCATGGTAAACAAAAAATATTAGGTACCAAGCAAAACCCTAATAAATTAGAAATTACCCCAGAATATTGGCACTAATTGATAATTAACCTAAGACTTGTGGCATATAATGACCACCTCTCTAGTTTTTTTAACCTATAAGACAACACACAAAATACAAGTTACATTTCATTAAAAAAGATACTTAGTAGCTTGAGCTAAACGATGATTTTCAAAAAAAGCGGTATTTTTAATATTTCTAGGCCGGTTTACAAAAACAAAGTGGTTTAGATTCGATAATTAAAGGGCTCTTAATAACAGATACAACATAAGGTCCCTTTACATTTTAAATAGTCCTCCATTGGCACTAACTAGGCCATGTGATGACAATTATTTTCACGAAAAGTAAGATTAGTTGTACCCTCTCACTTGAATTTACCATTTATATTTGAGACATTGAGAGCCAGACACGACCATCTTACTAATCAAAAGAAGTACTTTAACATTACTATTTATTTGGGTCAGTGTGGACAATTATTGTAAGTAGGTCTTAAAACATAAGTTTTATACTGTTGAAAATATGTGTTAGAGCTCTTTTAGATTTGTGGGGTAGTCCGCTATGGTTCTAAACGGCCCATTTGTAAGTTAATATTTCTATAGATATACCAAAATTAATTAACACACTAACATAGTATGTAATGATTTATATATAAAATATATTTATTCTTTAATACAAAGAAATAAAATTTTAAATTGGATTTTATTGTCCCAAAACTAATTTTCAAAATGTATACCTTTATAAATAATTTATGAAGCCCTTAATTTAATGTAAACCATTTATTAATTATTATACAAAATAATTGGTTTTCCTGTTTTTGATAATGTATTACCAGATGATGCTGTTTATTAGTTTTTGTAGTCTAAATCATAAAGGGACCTTGAAGTTTTAATAGACAAGGGATAAATTATACTATTTATTAGGAAATAAGTAAAATATAAAATTAAAAATAAAAATTTTCAAATAAAGACATTTTAAGGCTTGTCAATATAAAGAGCTATCCAAATCATAACTTTATTGTCAATTAAAATACAAAATTGTTTAAGAAAGACAAAGTAGTAGTATTTTTTATTGTTCTTAAAGAATATAAATATATATATATATATATATATATATATATATATATATATATGAAACACTCTGCAGATATTATTACTAATTAAAAGATATTTTAAAAAGCCTAGAAATTGCTGCATGTGATTTTCACAATTTTTAATAGTTTTAAAAATATGCTCATCGTCAGAAGTTGGTAAAATATGGTGAGCACCCAGTATAGAAAAGTGTACATTTTGGGAATTAAAAAATATATACACACTAATTAGGTAACTTAACATTTGGAATTTTTCTAAATAAAATAAGTCGTGATGTGTCAAGGTTTTAAACTATAAATGACACAATTTTCTAGGGTTACACCAAAGACAATTTTTGAAACTACAATTGTCTTTGATTACACTTATTAAAAAATAAATCAATGAACAAGGTCGGCCGCGTAAAACTGTGAAAATAAAGATCGACAAATTCGATATTTAAAGAATCACAATTTTTAAAAGGAAGATAATAAGGAAGTAGAGGTAGAAGAAAGTAAAAGTGAAGTAAAGTAAAAGTTAAAGTTCTAGTTAAGCCCATACGGGCTCCCTCTGGTTTGAGGGATGTCCGTACTCAATTATTAGGTTAGTTAAATAGTCCCTTTAGTTAATCGTGTAATGATAAGATAATTTCCATAGTTTTCTGGTCTTATGGTCCCAGAAGATTCCATATGGTATATTTGTCCATATGATGTAAAATGGTCCCTGTGTTTTTAAAATTCAACGTCACAATAGCATTGATTGTATAATACTTTATTGGGTATTGGATAAACACCAAACTAGAAAAAATAGGACCACGATTCTGGTTCTGAGGTATAGAGGTAGAGAGTATTGACATCGATGAAGTGGCCGGTCGCCTAAAACAAAATAAAGAAATAATTCAATTTAAAAAATTCAAAAACCCAAAAATTCAAACTTAAAATTGACTTTTCTGTGGCAATGCTGTCAGTGTTATTAAGATATAATTAAATTTAAAAAAAAAACAATATTTGGTTAATTTATATATTAAATTTAATATTAACATGTTCATATTTTAATATTATATTTACACCATATTATATATATTATAATTTATATCCATATCCCTAGAAAAATGTAACATACTTACTATAGTAGAGGAACTGCAGCATATTTGGAATACCAGTTGGTTTTTTTAAATAAAATTTAATAAAAAAATATAGCTTGATAAAAAATGCAAAATTTTTAAAACTATTAAACTTTAATATGTATCACTATCAAATAGAACAAAATCCAGGAACTTTATAAAAAAACAAAAAGGACCACAAACTAGCAATTATATTAATTGACTTAAATGCAGGTAATTTGAAATACAGTATTCCGTGTATTCCAAAATAAATTCACATTTTTTATAAACATACTGATAACACTTTATCTTAGCAACTAATATGTTTCAGCAGCGGCCATTTCCTTTTTTTTTCACCTATTTTTTTTTGTATTTTTGAGCACCATCTCAAACTCATCATTTCTAAAAAAAGATACAGCCTTTAGTATTCCAAATTAACAACATACCATCCTAACCTAAAATGGCATTTCAAATTTTCAATTCTAAAAATATTTACAAAATCAAAGTTAAATCATAAACTAAAAAGGTCACTTAGCAGATTGCATAAGTACACTAAATATTTTACGTATCGCAGTAAATATTATTATGGGTTGCATGCTTACCAAAAAGTTTTTAAATCTGTATTTTCGTTTCTTTGGGGCTAGTAGCTGGAGTCTCAAAATGGCGTCCTGTTTTTAATGCTTGGTGGCTTAGTGTACCTTACGACGTTATATTAAAAAAAAACATATATGGCTCTAAAGTTATTTCGATATCGAAGTATTCCAAATTACCTGCAGTATCCCAAATATGCTGCAGTTCCTCTATGTAATGTATTGTAACTTAAATGAGTAATGTACAAATTATTTTCGCTTTTAGGGAAGAATGTAAACATGATTACGAGTTTCAGGTTCTGAACAGTGTTTTATAGCCTATTCCTACCTAAGGGTTTTGACCCGGGGTGAAAATCCCGGGTAAAAAGTCTTTGACTATTAACGATTCACACCTGCGAGTCATAAGTAAGGGATTGAAACTCGTGCATTTTTACCCGCCAAATTAAGGCTGGTTTTAGTTTTCCCTATTAGTGATAAAATTACCTACATAAACAGTTGGTACCACCAAAAGTTGTAATTCAAATTAAATGTGCATGGATGGGTGCGTTCCACTAAGCGCTCACAATGCTCAAAATGCTCCTTTAGCCGTTCGTTGTGGTCGCGGCGAAAACGTTACTTATGACGTCATAACTTGCGCTCACGCGAAGCCTACGACGACCCATCTGTAAGGTGGGTTGAAGTGGTCGTTTAGAAAATTAGACAAGCCAACTTTCCATCAGATATTTTAGTTAAATGATATGTTTCCGCAGCGGATGCGAACGTGCCTCCACAGGCAAATGTAATTTTGTAAGACATGTTTGAAAAAGCTTATTGCAGTTTATAAATAATTAGCATGTATTCCTTTTTTCTTAATTGCCAATAACATACCCTAACTTTATAAATAAATATAAAGTCATCTGACGTTTAAAAATTTAAAATAATATTTTTCTTATTGATAAAAACATTACAAATATTTTAAATTTCGCTTATTAATATTGTTTTTTTATCTTTTGTTTGTATTATTTACCCCCACGCTCAAAATGCTCCATATTTCATTCCACTTGGGTTTACGACAGTAACGTTCGCAAGCAAGTGGAATAGGAAAACTGCGGTTGTAAGCGTGAGCGTTGTGAGCGCTAATTGGAACGCACCCGATATGATTTTACCCGTGTCCTTGAAAAGTCCCCGACAATCAGCTGATGGGTGTCGACTCATGCGTCACGGGTAAACACCCCTAAGTGGGAATCGGCTTTTAGGTTTTCCAGATGGTTGCCTGGAAGTTTAACCTGTGGTGTCCAATCACTAATAAACCTACATTGGGTCAAGTAAATAAAGTCAAGCAATTGCTTTTACTTAAAATAATAGAAGATAAAACATACAAAATTGCCTGACAGGAATAAAGCAAGTAATATAATATTAGCTTTTGCTTAACTTTATTCACCTGGCCTATTAGATCGGAGCGGAAAAAATCTACCACAAATTTATGCGACCAAAATATGATGATTTAATTGTTTATAAAAATGTTGTTAATAATATTTGGTATATTTTCACAATATTATTCAGCTATATATTTGTGGCGAGCGTAGTGCAGCGGTAACGTTCCAGCTTCTCACCGCAGCGATCCGAGTTCGAATCTCGGAACCGGACATTGGCATTTTAATCGCTCATCACCTCACAAATGGCTTGGCAAACCACTGTGTAGTATTCTGCCTACCCCAGGTAGTAGTTATTTAAAAAAAATCACGCCCGTGGTGGCACTACCGCGTTATCTAAAAAAAGGTGCTGTGAAATGCAAAAATTGCATGTTTCAGTGCTTGGATAACGTTGACGGAACAGCGTGGAAAAAGGGGTTAAACATCTAATAACCCGACACCCACGGTACTCTGGTACTTAGGCATAAAGCTTTCGTGGAGTGTTAAACAGATAAAAAATAGAGGGTTTTGGGATGTCAAAACTTAAAATTTGATTTCCATTTTATTGTAAAATCTAGAGGGCACTTCCTGCGGCACAAATTAAAAACGAAATAACATTTTTCACCCACTTTCTATTTAATTTTCAGATTTTATTTTGTCTTTATTATATCTTACCTAAATAAGGTATGGATTATAAAAGTTGAGGAGCCGCTTTTAAGATATTTTAAATTAAAAATTTTATTTTCTGTATGATCAGGTCTAAACTATAGGTACTGGCTGTTTCAGAAAAAAATGCTTAGCTTTGAAAGTGAAGAGATTTGAAGAATAAAAGTTTAAATAAACCTACGGTTATATTTATTAACAAGACGTATAAAGATTAGAAAAAGAGGTAAACTACATTATTTTTATGTAAAACCGGCTTCTAAACCTGATTATTTAAAAAGGTTATGCAGGTTATAGGTTTTCAAACATTTAAAACATTAACGTTGTGCGTGAACATACATAAAATAAATCAAATTAGAATAAATGAAAACTTGGAGTAAATATTTATGTTTCTTCCCCTTAGGCTAGCAGCTTTTTAATTTTGGATAATTGACATGGCATTTTTATCGACAAAGTCATACATTGTTAGACACTGCCACCAGATGTTTTAAAAAAGGAGGAGCACGCCAATGGTTTACATTTTATTGAAAACCTCTCACATTAATTAACCTTCAACATAAATCAGTTACTAAGGTAGTTTATCTCTTTTAAATCTTTGAAAGCCTTTTATAAATATAACTATAGGACCTAAAAGAGTCAATTTTTTAAAATACGGATTAAATATCACCTAAAAATTCGTATTCTCAAAATCAGCATCTTATTTTAAAACATCCTGTGTAGCTCAAACATAGTCAACCAGAAGCTAAAAGTGTAAGTTTTACCACGTATCCTTTTTTGAGAATATGTTAAGGAATAAGAATTTTAGTTATATTCATTTGCTTAAAAAATAATTTGGTTTTAAACACCTACAAAATATAGCATGTGGCTTTATCTAAATTCTAACAAAAATAAGTACAGATTTTAATTTTTTACCTCCCTAAATCCCTGCTAACCAAATAATATGACAATACTACTATTACAAGAAAAATATATATACAGGGTGATTTAAAAATCGATCCCGAAACTTAAGGAGGTTATTCTACTTGACAAAATAAGGGTGGAGCTTCAAATAACTTTTTTCAAAATGTCATTCGTTTTCGACTTACAAGCCGTCAAGGTTCAATTTTAATTTTGGTTTTTTCGCCATATTGCATTTATTTTTAAACCAATCCAGTTGATATTTAGCACACAAATCGAGCTTTGCATATTTTAAAATTTTAAGACAAAAGTACTTTTTTAATACCGCCAGAGGGCACTTTACCTAAAACTTAAAATTTATTTACATCATAACTTTTTTATTTTGAAAGATATCGCAAAGCTGGAGGCGCAATTTTATAGACAATCAAAAACTTAAAAAATAAGGTACTCTTTATTAAAGTCGATTTACCTCACCGTTTAGGCACCAATAGACATCATAGTTTTCATCAATTTCAATCAAATTACCTACATACATACAGGGTGTCCAGTAACTCAATCAACAAACTTTACGGGGCGATTCTACAACAGAAAATAAGAAAAAAACTTCATATAAACATATGTCCTTGACGTGATTTTAAAATAAGGTGACATAACATGGCCATCTAATTCACCCGATTTGACAGCTGTTGATTTCTTCCTTTGGGGATAGTTAAAGGAAAGCGTGTATGAAAGGTGTCCCTATGCAATCCAGAAACTTAGAATTCGTATTTCAGAAGAAATACATAGCATTGGAGACATAAATGTTGGAATGGGTTATGAAAATTTTTATATACAGCTTATAGATTACAGTAACGTATAAATATGTTTTTGAAACACGGGGTGTTAAATATTTAAAAAAAAACTTTTTATTGTAGAATCGTTAAGTTAAGTTTGTCGGTTGAGTTACTGGACACCTTGTATGTATGTAGGTAATTTAATTGAAATTAATGAAAACTTTGATGTCTATTGGTGCCTAAACGGTGAGGTTTATCGACTTTAATAAAAAATACCTTATTTTTTAAGTTTTTGATTGTCTATTAAATGGTTCCTCAAGCTTTGCGATATCTGTCAAAATAAAAAAGTTATGATGTAAATAAATTTTAAGTTTTAGGTAAAGTGCCCTCTGGCGGTATTAAAAAAGTACTTTTGTCTTAAAAATTTTAAAATCTGCAAAGCTCGATTTGTGTGCCAAATGTCAACTGGATTGGTTTAAAAATAAATGCAATATGGCGAAAAAACTAAGATAAAAGTTGAACTTTGACGGGTTGTAACTCTAAAACGAATGACATTTTGAAAAAAAATATATATAAAGCTCTACCCGTATTTTGTCAAGTAGAATCACCCCTTAAGTTTCGTGATCGAATTTTGAATCACCCTGTATATAAAAAACCAAAATCAGCTTAAACTTTTAACATCCCGTATCTTCAAAATCCTCTAATTTTAGACTTCGATAGAGTAGAATTCAGCTAAGAAAAAGCCACCACCGTCATCAGCTCGTCGTTTCTGTCAAATTATTAGTCTTTTTGTTGCTCACACAATATTTAAACGACGCGTTATGAAAGAAATAGTTGATTGCCGTCGTTACTTGTATGACGTTTTGGCTTTTCCTTAGTTAAATGAAACTATAAGTTAATGTAAATCCTCATATTTTAACCTCAGAAATATGTGGTGGAGTTTTTACCTGACCTTTTTCTTTAGGTAGTATTCTACATTGTTTGGTTCGTTTTTTTTTCAATTTAAAATTAATCATATAATTTATTACAAGACCTAAAAATTTAATCGATTAAACCACCCAAAAATATTTTGAACAAGATTTTTTTAGTAAATAGTTGAATGGACATTAATTTTATATCAAAATTTAAAACTAGAGACCACGAAGCAGTCTAGAGATTTTTAAAATTATTGTCTATGAAACTATTTGCCCTGAAATTCTTGCAAAAAATATTTGGATAGTTTTATCAATTTGAATTTATAGGTTAAGTGGTATACGGCTAAATGATTTCCTAAAAATATACATTTAAGCCAAAAACACAAAATTTTACTGATAATAATGTTTGACATTTTCTTTCAATTTTGACAACTAGTTTGGATGACAAAAATTTATTCGTGGGTAAACAGCACATGTGATTTATTAACTTATCTAAACAAAATTTATCGAAAAAATGGTGGTTTCTGATTGGTCTATTTTCTATTGAGGGAAATAATCGATCGATTAAATATGTACGTAATGTATTATGAAAATTAGGGAGCCTATATTTTCGTCGCATAATAATGCTAATTAATTAAAGGGAAGAATATCAAATATGTTAGGAACTTACCTAAATCAAAGATGCTCGAGAAACCGCAAAAACATCCTGATATAGACGGGCGTTATTGCCTCCAAAGAATTGCGAAGTGCGAACTCGCAATTTATGGCACTACGCGGATGATTAACCCCAAAGGGGTGTCTCTGAAATACGAGTTTTTGACAACATCGATTTTCTAGAAGAAAAAGGGTGGCAAGGATTAACATTTTGTTCTTTCGTATGGTCATTACGTTACTGAGGGAAAAAATCTTATGTCTTTCGTCATGAAAGTCTCTGATAGTTGTTTTTGGTAACTTTTACGTTTAATTGGTTAAATTAGACTGGCTATAAAGTGTAATCCAAAAAGATGCAACAAATAAAATACTTTTTTCCACGGCCGTTAAAAAAAATGCTGTTTTTTTTTAATCGTTAGCATAAAGATAAAGGTACGCTGTTCTAATACACCACATAAAGTCTTAAAAAAGTAACTTTTTTTCAACACTTAAAAGCTTTTTTACACTTTGAATTAGTGTTTTGTTTCAATGCCTACTACCATAAACTCAAATATCAATTTATGCAATGTAACAGTAAACGAGACATCAACTAAACCAAACTGTTAGGTTAGATTCCGTCATTATTTCTTTTAGTTCAGGTGTCACAAGTTTTAAAATTTGACAGTTTGCGAATAAATTTAATAGAAACTATTGAAAATTAATAGTAGTAATGAATTTGGATAACTACGAAATTGAAAATAAATTTATACTGTTATAGTATTATTTCTACAAAATGTAAGTACATGAAATTTTTTAAAATTAAATCATAGGTGCATAGTTATAAAGAGGATAATTGTCTCTTAAAAAATAAGGAGGCTATAATTTTTTGTTTCAATATAATGGCTGTTCTACAAAAATTAAAATTAACAAGTTAAAATAAATAAAACATGGATGAAATATTAAGTTGGGAAATTTTTATAAGGTCGTAAAAAAATATAGTATGTAACACATACATAAAGTGTCTTTTTAACACGCTTTTATTAACTTGGGTTGTAACTATCTATCCATCTATCTATCCATGAATGTAACGGAATCTTTGAGCCTAATTTTAACCAACTTCCAGCTATTCGATTTCTTTGAAACTTTGCACACGTATTAAGGACCCATGACAATGCAATAATCTGCAAACAGTATCCCGTTATCCTGGTTTGGATCGCCAGGAAAAAAAATCCATTATATTATTATAACCACTGCTTGATACCACCAAGTGTCATCTGTCACCTGTACGTCCCAGTGGTACCAACCACCGGCCATTTCAAGAGTTCGATCTGAATCGATTTTACTCAAATTTTATATTAGGTTATTTTCAGAAAGTCCATCTGAAAAACTTTGCTACTCTTGACAAAATGGCGAAAAAAATTTTTAGTGGGTTGCCATCTGTTGGCAACATTCCAAACTTTTATACAAACATAAATGCATATCGAACTAAAAATGAAAAATAAATAATAGTTTAAAAAAACTAAAAAAACACGCTTTTATATGCAACCGAACTAAAAATTAGAAAATAATTTTTCATTAAAAAAATATTGTCACTTCATAGTAAAAAAGCGTGGGGTGCATTTTACTATTTTTTCATAACTTTTCCATCATAGATATTGGCAAATATAATAATTATAACATTTAATATATTAAGCACCCCACGCTTTTTACTATGAAGTGACAATATTTTTTTAATGAAAAATTATTTTCTAATTTTTAGTTCGGTTGCATATAAAAGCGTGTTTTTTAGTTTTTTAAACTATTATTTATTTTAACAGAACTTCCGATTCGTAAAAAAAAACACTTTATGCACTTGTTACATAAAATACTATTTAGTAGCAGTAGGTCAGATAATTTTATTTTTTATCGAAGAGGTACATTTTTCAATCAGAAGTAGTTATTTTAATAAGAATTTAAATGTTTTACGGAGTAAATAAATTTTTAAACTGACCAGAAGTTAAGTAACCGTATTTTAAACTACTGAAAAAAAACGGACAAACAAAATGTTGTTTAAATTCAATCATTTAATACTTTTTGGTAAACGATTTTGATTATCTTTTGGTTTGGTTGCAGCCCCTTTTATTACAATTTATAAAACAGGTCGTATGAGCGCCAATAGGTTTGTTCCAGCAGGCTGTCAGAAATGTTTGCAATCGTTCCGGTTCTGCGCACGTCAAATTTGTTGTTCCAGCAGTGCCATGTTTGTAACATTATACAATTGTTTGTTGTTCCAGCAGTAGTTTTAAGCTGTTAGAAACATGTTGGAAACTGTTTTTAAAAGTTTGCAAACTTTCTTCGAATATTACTGACAAATTTTTAACATATTCTTTCTTGTATTGAAGAATAAGCACGCCTTGTTTATTTTTCGTTTCAGCAGAAAACTGTTGCCAACATTTCTGACTAATGTTTGTAACAATTACTGCGTTTTACGATTGTTGCTAACATGTTGCCAACATTCTGCTGGAACAAACCTAATATATCAAAAATTATTCTCATGAATTTTTTTGCAGAATTATGCTTAGAATTAAATGCTAACCCCAACTTCGGTGATTGACGCTGCCGATACAACCGGAGCAGCCACAAGCGCGCCACTTGGAATTGCATATTACTGTGTAACCTATTTAAATCGTTAAGAAATATAGAATATAGAGGGATTACTAACTAGTAAGGAAACAGCTTTTCTTTCGATGAAATGGAAAATACGAAGATTAGTGGATGGCCTTATTTTCTAGGGTAGAATAGGTAAACAGTGTCTGACAGTGATTCTCTTTTGGGATACTGGTTAAGATGAAAAAATACTTTTGATAACAAAAAGAATTTGTTTTTTTTCAAGCTGCTGTATAATAAATGTAATGGATTGAAAAAACGACCATAGAAAATTTAAAATAAAACCAAAACTAAAGTCGGTGTTTCCAAAACCCAAAGATCATCAGCGTTAACATTGCAAACACTTAAAGAGGCGTCATTAATTCATAAATCCATATATACATATTTAGGATGGACTTACCAGACATGTTTTAGGTTTATTAAGTATTACGTTTTTTTAAACATGCTATTTTAAAATCTCGTTCATGGCTAGACTGAAGTTTATTTTTGATTTAAAAATATAGGTAGGTAATTATGTTTATGCGTTTGATACGTCTTACTTTCAAAGTATGTTTATCAGACTAAAATTTAAATATAACTTTATTTGTGGTTCTAAAATCTTAATATCTTAACACGATAAACTTATTATAATTATACAATGCATTCCAATTAAAACAAACTACCTTGAATAATTTCGTTATTTACACACTTATAAAAAACCTAAAAACACGTCAATTTTTACTTTCAGAAGAACACATTTTTGTGTCAAAATTTACTTGTTTAGGGTTATCCCCTCCACTTACTAACACAAACGTCAAAAAGTTCAAATGAAAGGGCACTAAAGAGTTTCAAATTATCTTTTTAATGGTCTTTAGTTTTATAAATCGGTTCAATAGTTTCTCAGAAAAATTACTCTAAATACCGTGGTCGTCTGGTCTCACCCCTTTAACTTTTTTATTGTTTAAAATATTAAAATAAAATTTGGAACGTAGGTATATTACAAAAATGATTCACGAATTTAGTTGTTATTTATAATTTCCGGTTTAGCAGGAAATGACCTAGGCTTTCTTGTTTAAAATTTTTAATTGACATCCCATAATTTTTTACAAAAATGAATATAAAATGACGTTTTGAGTATAATGATATTACATTGGCACTCTATATTAAATATTAAAAATTAAAATATTTAGAGGTTAGATGCCAAAATATAACAAATTTAGTGTCATTATACTCGGTACTCGGCATGTCATTTTCTATTCAAATATGTTAAATTTCTGAATTTATGAAACAATACATGTTTATTGTGATATATCTACCTACGCACCAAATTTTATTTTAATATTTTAAACAATAAAAAAGTTATAGGAGTTAGCCACTCGCTAGGGACCCAGGAATTCAGGGTGAATTTTCTCAGAAACTAAGAAACCGATTTTAAAAAACTAAGGTCTAATGAAGGAAGAATTAAAAACCATTTTAGATAAATAAGGATCACGTGACTCCCATTCCATTTGAACTTTTTGACATTTGTGTTGGTGAGAGGAAGGTTATCCCTTCCCTCCTGACTTAGTAAATTTTGACACAAAAATGTGTCCCCTAAAAATTAAAATCGACGTGTTTCTGAATTTTTTTATACATGTCCGAATAACGACATTATAGGGGGTGACTCGTTTTAATTGAAATGTATACGAAAATTAAAATGTTTAGTTGACTAATTAACTTTACAGGTGGATATTACAAATTACATTTTTTTTAAATGTTATTTGTTAATTTAAAACTAAAACAAATAAATATATATTATTTAATTTTACGGTAATCCACACTTTGTATTTTTAATCAAAATAATTTTTCTACAAGCATGCAACAAATGTAACTTTTTACACTATTTTTGGTGTGCAAAATACTGCTAGGCAATCTAGTTCTGAAAAAGTAGCTTTTGCACACTTGTTAGAAAAAAGCTTCCATCGATATGTGATAAACGTCTACTAATCTAAATCTAATATCTAATCTAATCTAATCTAATATATATTATATAAAATGCTAATGTACGTTCGTGTGTCCACGATTTTCGCTATCATCCGCAACTCCGATCGACTTCCCGTCGGGGTTACAAATACCCCTTGGTCTCCCATTGTGAGTAAGGGAGTTTGGTCGGGGTGGGTGGAAGTGGGTGGTTGTGGGTGGCAAAAATGTAAAATATGTGTAGTGGCGCCATCTGTTGTCGAGTAGTTGAACTTCATTCAGAACAACGGTTATTAAACTCCCGAGCGAAGCCGGGAATCATAGCTAGTTTTATATTAAAAAGTCACATTTAAAACTGTATACTGGGTGTCAACGAAATTCACATCATGTCTCAAGTATAAGACATATCAAAATGAGACTTAATTTAGGTAAATCGTATGAAAAGATGAGAGTTTTTGCATATTTTTACTTTTTATTAGGTTCTAGTTTAACCGGAAATGTTAAGATAAAAATGCTTTTTAATTGGAAAAAGAAACCTGGACCTTTTAAAATGCTGTAAAACTAATGTAGTAGATTTAAATAAGGGTCATAGGAATTTTAAGGGTCAACGAACTTGTAAAGAGGTTTGTTTACATTAAATATTAAAAAAGGCTTTATTTACCTTTTAATAGGGCATACGCTTAAAATGTCCTCCGTCTGCTTTCCAACATGTATTTATATTTTGCTTGATACTATTTATCGCTGGCGAAAAAAATTTTTCATTGTTAAAAATTTTCTGAGCCGATTGATATTGTAATTGTTAGCAACTGAACACTATTAATTAATTTACTAAAAACAAACACTTTTATGATAGGATAGCCACTGTTTTTACTTAACTTTTTAATTAAATTTGCCATTTTATTTTATTTTAAAAGAGACAAATATAATTAAACAAAACTTTGAAGAAGTGTAGAACATACCCAGCGACATCTATACTAAAATTATTACAAATTCAATATAACGGATCGGGTAAAAATGCTCGTAAAGCTGCTATCCTTTTTCCACTTATTTTTACATATAAGAGATAGCGAGAGACAAGAAGAAACGAAATTACAGTGGGATTCGGTACTACTGCCGCTATCTAGTTTTGGAAGTCGATATTATCAGATCGGCAGCTCATCGGAGATTCCATTAAAAAGGGAAGGCCTCGAGTGGTACGAAGCGGTACGGAACGGTACGGGTCGGTCGGGGTAGAGACGTGAAACGTTATGCATCAATCAAAGCAGAGACGTGGAACGTGGCGCATCAAGAGTGCCTAGCTAGACGCGCTGGCAGACGACGTACAGTGCGGCCATGTTTATGTGACGGTAGGCTAGAAGGGTTTTATTCAAAAGACCTGAAAATATGGAAGACTACGCGTCTTGACTAGAGAGAGTAAATGTTTTTTTTTCTTTAGATGAGTTTTACGGATTTGGCTACTTTTTGAACTTTAAGACTCTTGTTTAATTTTTCTTTGGTAAATAATTATTTTTATAGGCTTTAGGCTATATTTTGTTATGATTAAACAAAAAGTTAAGAAAAAATTAATAATCGCCTATGTATATCAAGTCAGCGGAGAAATATTATTAACGCTAAACGACGTGGGCACAGGTTGCTTAGTTTAGTATAAAAAGGACGTTTGGCAACATCGTAAGAAAAGTCGTCTCCGCCGTCTACTGTCAAGTTATTTATAGTGTTTACGTAATCAGGGACGTAGCACACGAGCGAAAAAAAAGTATATTTGCAAATTTAAAAAAAATGAATTTTAAGAAAAAAGTACTGTGCGTCTCTACAGTGCTCAAAGAGTAACCCATTTTAATATAATAAAGAAATTCATAATAGTATATACATATCATCTGACTTATTTAATTATTTAATATTTTTAGCTCTTATAGTTTTATTTATTTATTTTTTAATTGGTTTACTTTTTTATGTTTTTGAATTAAAGGTGTGCAAAAGAAGATTTTAGCTTCCTTTTACAGTTTATTACAGCAAGCTCTCGATGACACGTAAAGGTGTGTTATTGTCATATATTTTATCCTAAGACCTAATTAATTAGGGTTATTTTACAACGTCATAAAATATTACGAGCTGCGTCGCGCATTAGAGAGATCTTGTCACGAATTTTATCGAAAGCTGTTTAAAAGATTTATAGAGGCAGTAAGCAGTAACTTATCGATTTTCTAAAAATTCGTAGAAAGTCTGGTGTTTTATATTTTGATTTTAAACTTTTAAGCTGACTAATATGTAATATAGTCTAAGTTATATACAGGGTATTTCATTAAGAGTGGATAGGTAGCATATATCAGGATGTAATAGCGGTAGGCCATTATGAAAAAAAATCCTCTTAAAGAAATCGATCATAAGAAACCGCTAAAAATTATTTTTAAGCACCTAACTGTACCGCTAGGGTCCTAACAGCTACAGTCATGTATAAAAATGATTTTTTCTTAGAAATCACCCAGTTTAAGTTGAAAAAACCATATTACAATGGTATTGCCATTATAGTTTTACATTTTTTTGGTTTATTTCAGTTCATTTTTTCTTGTAGGGCGTAAAATAAGGGGTGTAGAAAGGGTGAAGTTTTACTGGTCAAAATGCTCATAATTTTGGTTTGGCTTAACAAACTTGGTTTTGTTTTGAGGAGAAACCTTTGCTGATTATGGAAAATATTTATTGTAGTCATATTGTATTTTGTTGCTCCCGCTAGTGGGCGCTGTTTAATAAATATATAGGGTTTTTAAAATTTTTCTTTTAAATTTTAAATGGAATTCTATGGTTGTTTTATTAAAAACGGAGACATTATTAAATTTGCAACACAACAAAAACTGCGTGTGAATATGTTTATTTGTTTAAAAGATATTGTAAACACAACGTTTTTTTACTAAATTCGCAAAAACAATTGAATTTTAAAGGATGCCATAAGAAAACAAACATATTTTTAAACTTTTTCGTATTTTTAATTTTACCAATAATAATAATAGTGGTCATAATATTACTAATAAATAATATTATTATAATAACAGAATTACCAGAAATAATTACAACATCAACACTACTCCTTTATTGATATTTAAAAATATTCAGGTTTTGCAAATCCATTTAATAATGTCAATAATAATTTTTAAAAAAATATTGTTTTAGATTGTTAGTACTTTAAGGGCCCTTGATGGTCTTCTAAATAGTCTAATTGCAGTTATTATTTTTGTTATTTCTGTTATCATTATAAAAACCAATATTATTATTGTTATGGCCACTTTTATTGATAAAATTTTATTTAATATGAAGTTTAAAAATATGTTTGCTTTAAAATTTAAAATTAAATTATTTTTTCAGTGAATTTAGTGAAACAGCTTTGTTTTTGCAATAAACTTTAAATAAATAAAGATATAAAAATATAGTTTTTAGATGATAGAATTCCATTTAAAATTTCAACGAAAAACTCCTTAAACAACGCCCTTTAGCGAGAGCAACAAAAGACAGTATGACTAAAGTTTTTTTTTATTAATCTGCAAAGGTTTCTTTTTAAAAAAATCAAGTTTGTTAAGTTCTGATGTGGCAAACTTTTAATTTTTATACACAATGATTAGAAATAAAAGGTGACGCCCGTAAACTCAAAGCTTGGCTCAGGGAACATCGGCGCTATCCGATTCACGTATGATTTCATTTGCTGGGCATGTTTCAGACCGTACAAGACACGGTTGTGCTACGATGCGGGTATTGTGGGACATCGCTGTGGTTATGTGTGGCCAGACTTTTACCTATACACCACCTAAAGTTTGGAAAAATGGGAACAAAGTTAGGAGAAATATCTGTTTTACTGAGTTTACAAAGAAATATACATATATGAAACAAAAGACTTGGCTTAACAAAAATGCTTTGTATATTTTTAAGGGCATAAAAAGTGCTTTTGAATTTTTTCGAATTAATTTTCCTCACGTTTCTCTATCACCGTGAAATCTGGCTTGGTGGTTATGTGTTTGGCCGCTGTGCCGTTCGGTGCTTGGCCTGGACCTGGTCGACTCTGAGTTGGTACATATAAAAGTATAAAATAAATCTTTGACCGTGCTCCGACTCTGGCACGGCCTGGTCACGGCACGGTGTAATAGGAATCATCCTTTAAGCATTTGGATTTTGTGTAACATATCATTAAAAATGGAACTTTATAGAAAACCAGGGTAATTTATGTACCGGATGAGCTGAATAACATTACACAAAGACAATGTAAGGAAAAAGACAGAGTAACGAATATTGGCATATTCATATTGGATGAATTACCGTACATCCTTTGTTTTTGCTTTACTGGCCGGTATACCTTTGGCTATTGCTTTTATATTATATACAAAAAATTTGTGCTTTTGTGTTGAATTATTTTTAAGGTGATATTTGTAAAAATATATTATCCTAAAGGTTTTTTAACTAAAGCCAAAGAAGCTGCCACTTACATTTATTTTTAAAAGGTTGTTTTATTAATACTCTAACCTGTATTTCTCCAGCACTGATGTTGACACATATCTCATTTAACAACATGGCCGAAAAATAGTACACATAAAGTCAACACACGTCAAACCAACATTGTCGATTGTCGCTACCCTTTATAGAGGGATTCGGAGAATACAAATATAGAAAAACATAGGCGCTTGTATTTAAAATAAGAAAGTTTATGGTACTTCCAAAAGCGGTTGTGAGGTTGTGATTATGAAAAATGTCTATTTATTTTTTTATTATACTGTAAACTTCTTATTAGTTTCTCTTGAAAACAAAAACAAAAAGTTGGTGGGACTGCGTCACCCAGTAAAAATGTTTAATTTTTTAAAAATATTTATAATATATCTTTATTTTAGAGAAAAGTCAAACAATCCTTTGTTAAAACTATTTTACATTAACCATATCTCAAAAGTTAACATTTTATATTGTTTATTCCTTGCTTTTTTGCTTTCATACTTTCTTTAGCAAATAAGATTTTCGTTCAGGTGTAGAATATATCTACATTATTTTTTAATTCGTAAAACTGTGAATTATTTAAACGATTTTAAAAACAACTATTAATCCAATCGGTATACACATTCATCTAAGTAAAAAATGTATATTGGTATAGAAACAACAAAGCGGGACCGATGCATGGTCCGTTACGAGGGATTTCGGAATAAAAATTATTATCAGTCTTATTGCACAAAAGTAGTTCTGTTATTAATAATTCAGTAGGGTACAATGCTAATACAGAAAGCAACACTATAATATTATTTTACATTTAACACATTATTACATATATTATACTTTTAAGTCGTTAAACAATATGATAACTTTGGTATTTTTATTAATACATCGACTAACCGTGCGGTGTGTCACCTTGTTTACATGGAGGAATAGACTGATTAAAAAACTACTTTTTTTTCTTAATTATAACAAAAATAATGAAAAGAATCCTGTGAAAGCCACAGCTCTTAACATTAATGCATGATACATTTTAATTTCTCATGAGTAACATTGGAAAGCTTGTTTTTATAGTTTAGAATTTTATAACTTTGTAATGGCTTATCAATAAAGCTAGGCCAAATCATTTTCCCATATAAAATTTAACGCTCTACAAAGAAGCTCTCCTAATTTTTTGATAAAACGACGCCTTTGGAAGTTATTTATCTCTAAAATATAATTTATACCTAATATTTTTTCCAATTTATTAAAAAGCTGTGTCTAATTTTTCGTATTTTAAATTTCGGATAGTTAAATTAAGGGATCAGTAAAACCAAAAACAAAATGGAATATAATAAGTTTTAAAATTGTGCTAAAATTTTTGATAAACTTTATAGATTTTTCAAAAAATTGGAAAAAAGGCGTCGGATTATCGAAAAATTATAGGAGAGCTTTTTGAAGAGCGCTCAATTTTATACAAGAGAATGAATTGGTCTAGCCTTTTAATAAATCATTAAAGAGTCATAAAATTCTACACTAAAAATTTTTTCCCATATTAATCATATGGGAAATAGAATGTATTATGCGGACCTTTAAACATTAATATTAAGGGTTGTGGCTTTTACAGGATTCTATTTCATCATTTTAAACAATGTTTTCAATATAGATAAGAAAAAATTAGTGGATTTTTTTAATCAGTCTAATATACAAATGATTTATTAAATCTTTACCTGTTGGTATTCTACACACGTTAGGACGTCTCTTTTCCACCCACTGCCTGCAAATCTTTTACTTAGCTGATACGGTATATAAAGATAATAATTTGCAAGCTGGAGCCCGACATACTACAAAAAGTCGTTTTAAATACAGAATAAAAGCGGCATTAACGGCGTCCTTAACAAAAATAAATTATGCACACAAGTTGGATTTATGACTAAACGTAATCCGGAAAATGGGGCAAAAAGTTTTAGAAAATGTTTGTATCTTTGTACGAATAAAGTAGGATTTATTTAAGCGAGTTTTTTGGCGAATTCCCTGTAGTTGTTAAATGCTTATTAACTATTTAATGAAGAAATATTAAGGACCTTTTTGTGTTAAGGCGAGAATCTATACCGTGCTTGTCTTTAGTCAGGACCCCTCCCAACTTTTGAATTGTTTGATATTTTGTTATAAAAATTTAAGGGCTTTATTAAACCTGACTTAAAACAAGCACTGTATATTTAAAACAAGAAGCAATAATTTTTTCAGCCGCTTTGTTAGAGACTTCTACTGTCCCGATTTACACAATCTTTTTAAAGGATGCTCTGATTACTAAAAAGTCTTAACGCTACTTTATTTTCTTTTATAAACTATTTTTTATAAAAACAAAATGCATGATATGAATAAGGGGTGATTTAAAAATCGATCACGAAACTTAAAGGAGTGATTTTACTTGACAAAATAAGGGTAGAGCTTTATATATTTTTTTTTCAAAATGTTATTTGTTTTCGAGTTACAAGCCGTCAAAGTTCAATTTTTATTTTGGTTTTTTCGCCATATTGCATTTATTTTTTAACCAATCAAGTTACTTTTGGCACACAAATCGCGCTTTGCAGATTCTAAAATTTTAAGACAAAAGTACTTTAAATACCGCTAGAGGGCACTTTACCTAAAACTTAAAATTTATTTACATCATAACTTTTTTATTTTGACAGATATTGCAAAGCTAGGGGCGCCATTTTATAGACAATCAAAACCTTAAAAAATAAGGTACTCTTTATTAAAGTCGATAAACCTCCCCGTTAAGGCACCAATAGACATCAAAGTTTTCATCAATTTCAATCAAATTACCTACATACATACAGGGTGTCCAGTAACTCAACCGACAAACTTTACAACATAAAATAAGAAAAAAACTTTATATAAACATATGTTCTTAAAAGTTTTGAACTACGGTGTGTTAAATATAAAAAAAAACTTTTCTTTTTTAATGTTTAACACCCCGTAGTTCAAAACTAAGACGTTTAGGACATATGTTTATATAAAGTTTTTTTCTTATTTTCTATTGTAGAATCACCCCGTAAAGTTTGTCGGTTGAGTTACTAGACACCTTGTATGTATTACCGCAGTCCAGTGCCAGCGATAACCAAAGAATGATTTCGGTTATTTTGCGAACGGTTTTGTAAACAAGCCCAATCATCGACAGCTTCGAGCATCAGGCAACTACTTGAGTGATCACACACAATTATTTAAATCCCCGAGTACGAACTACTCATTTTTTCATTTATTCGGTTATTACCAACACTAGAGAAAAGTGACCAAATATGTAATACAATTTTGTTTTTACACATAATTTGCATAAACTTTATAAATAAAAAACTTTTTGTAGTAAATAATAACAATCATTTTTTATTATTTTTTTTAATTATTTACAATCATTTATTTTAATTGAAAAAAAACTGAAAAATGATTATGGTAGCTAAAAATGGAATAGGTACCCCAAATATAGAATACTATAACAGTAGACTGGTCCAAAAACAAAGACTTTTAGTTTTTTTTTATATATATAATATTGTTTATGGTGACAAAAGAAAAATATCGTGAAAATTTAAGCCTCTAATAATATTATGTAAAGGTCCTTTTCCTTTAATTTTGTTAAGTAGTATTTTTTAAAAAACCTTTAAAAATTATGAGAAAGCGATAAAACAAAACATTGCTACAGCGACGAAAGGGCTTACTCTACTGGCATGTTACCACTTCTATTCGCGAATGGGCATTAAAAAAAAGAGACAAACCCCCCTAATTTCGTGTGTGTTTCGTTTAAGACAAATGCCGGTATTCCATATTATTATTAGGGATACTATTCCATATTTGGTCACTTTTCTCTACTAATGGCATACTATTAAGTGCAACAACAAATGATACAAAACTCTTTTAAACTCTATGCCTTTCGTAATTCTTAATTACTTTATCCCTATTTACAAAGAAAATACAATGAAAGTTTTAATATTATGTGCTTTCTATTGCAACTCCTCAGCTGCATAGACACCTAAATTAAAAATGACTTGGAGAGAAAATTACACACCACTGTTTTTTGACCAATTAAATGTATAGTTTTGGTTGCATTACCATGACAACACAAGTATTTATCGGACATTTTTTTCATTCCTGGGTACCCTGGATGGAAATTTTTTGTCATAATCATTGAATTTGTTTTAACGTCATGTCTGTCATTTACAGACATAATTAAAGAAAATGTTATTTTGTACCATTGTAGTATTTCAGAGGTGACATAATACAAAATAATATTAGGTTTTTAGTCCCTAAATGACAATTTTATACAACTACAGTTAGTAAAATAATATCATAGGACTGAAGTGGTACTAGCAAATAAGCTATATTTACCAACTGTAGTAATATACAGGGTGCTTAAGAAATGTGGGATTAAACTTTGAGGTTTGATTCCTTATGTTATTTTATGAAAAAAATTCCTTTAACATATGTCCGAGTTGCTTCATTACTGAGATACTGGGCATTAAAATTTAAAAAAATATATCAGTTTTTTCCTAAATATTTTTAATATGCCTAAGCCGATTTGAATAAAATTGGGTACATCTATTTAAAGTAATTGGGCGCCTATTCAGCCCTAAGGATATTGTTACTATTGGGTCTAGTGGCGTCTCACACCGCTAACTTATATTATTGAGAAAAATAGTACGCCACTCACTTTTTTGGTGTTTTTATATTTTTCTATAATTAAGCAATTAATAATACAACATTTTAGTCTCTTTTTTTGTATCTACCTTTGTGTTCGAAAAAAATATTAAAGCCATTTTAATTTTTTCTAAAAAGAACCCATAGACAACATGATATACAAAGCAAAAATTGAAATAAAACAATTATGTGCTCTAAAATAAATTAGCAGTCGTGTATTTTTATAGAAAATTGACATTTTTCCCTGATAACAAAATTAAAATTCTTTTTTTTTCTTGAAAACAAAGATACAAAGAAAATACAATAAACTAAAAAGTTGCATTTTTATTGCTTAATTATAAAAATATAAAAACGAAAAAAATCAGTGGCGTACTTTTTCCTTAATAATATAGGTTGCGGTGCCCACTCGGACGACACTGGACCCAATAATAACAATATGGTTAGGGTTTAATAAGCGCCTTATTACGTTTAATAAATGTACTAAATTTTATCCAAATCAGCCAAAGCGTATTAAAAATATTTTAAAAAAACAGATTTTTTCCGAAATTTTAAAGTCCTGTATCTCAGTCAGGAAGCAACTCGGACTTATGTTTATATGAGCTTTTTTTATAAAATAACATAAAGAATCACACCTTAAAGTTTATTCTTATTGTTCTGAAACACCCTGTATAATATAAAAATAGTGATATATATAATATAAAAGAATAAACAATAATATGCTTAATAAATTAATAAAAATGAAATTACATATTTGCAACTAAAATAACTGGTAAAATGAAAAATATTTATTTTATGGTAAAATTTCAAAGCTCGTATCAAAGTTACAAAACATTAATTTAAAAACAAATATTATCTAAAATAACCTTGGTGTGATTTTTTTCTACCAAATACCATTACGTGCTTAAATTTTTCGGAATTTTTTTCTCGGCCACGAATATTTTAAGAAAATTCTCCCTTTCCTGCGGCTAGGAATAATTTTCAAAATATTCGTGGCCTTGAAAAGTTTCCATAAATAAATTTAGCACTTATGGTATTACAAGTGAAAATTTCAAAAGAATAACTTAATTCTCTTAGCAAAAGTAAGATTTGCTATTTTTCTGCTAAATCTCTTTTCCATGACTTGTTTTCTTTTAGTAAGAACTTTAATAAAACGAATTTTAACCAAGTTAAATAAATATTAAAACAGAAACATAATAAAGTTCTTGTTTCCCAGAAAATACATTCTACCATAGACAATTAGAGTAGTGAAACTATAATTGTCTTACCTCAAAGCAAGCTTTTAAAAAGTAAACTTTTTTGAGTTTTGATTTAAGTTACTACTACAATTTAAATAAATCAAATACATATTTTTAATGCAAATTTGATGAACAACAAAAAGGTCACCTGATATTTTTTTAAATTGCCCTTCTTTAAAACTTATGCGACGTTGAAGTTGAATTGAACCAGGGACGTAGCAACCGCCGCATCAGCCATATCAATGATACGGGGTATAGGCAAAATGTGTGTAAGCAAAAATTAGTGGTAGAGAAAGCAATGATGAAATAAGCATGTATTTGGAAAGTGGGGCCCCTCCAAGGCACGCTACGCCACTGAATTCAACAGTAATTTTAAAGTCGAAGAAGTTTTGAAAGAGTAAGTTTATTAAAAATGTTTAAAAGACTTTTTGCAGCTCATCAAATTTTACCTAAAAATATGTATAAGATTTATTTAAATAATAATATTTGTAGTAGTAACAAAAATCCAAACTTAAGAAAAAAATCAAAAATACAGTGTCTCCACGGGTGGACTTAAGTATACCTGTAAATTTTTTTATTGTTAATATTTCGAAAAAAAAATCTTTATTAAAATGTTTGCTTTTTCTAAAATGGTAAAAGCAATAATAAAATTCTCCGTTGGATATACAAGGTGGATTAAAACCGCAAAAATAATATTTTAAAAATTAAAAAATAAAATAGAAAACAAACATGTTTTTGAGACTACATAATTTTATTCAAATATGTAAACAAGTAATTAATAATGCCCAATATTTTTTTTGCTATTGGTTTTAATTTCTTAGGAAAATTGGGGTTAATGTTACAAAAACAAAAAATGATATAAAAAAAATTTAATTAAGTAGAAAAACAATATTTTTTTACAATAAATGCGTTAAAAAGAATTAACCTTTATTATACAGGAAGATTCAAAATTAATATTTTTTGAATGAATTATGTTTTTTTAACATCTTATTAAAAATCAAATGTGTATTTAAAAGAGAAACCATTTAATTTAGTTAACACCTAATTTTTCCAAGTCAGTAATGATAGGCGATCAAAAAAATATATATGAGAGTTTGTTAATTGCTTTTTTATGCTTTTTAATAAGGCATTTGTAAAAATGTATTGTTTTGATTTTCTTTCTTTTATTCAAATAATATTTTCGCGTTTTTCAAATACCCCGTATATTACAGAGAACTTTTATTAGAGCCTTTACCATTTTAGACAAAGCAAGCATTTTATAAAAAAAAATCGAAACATTAAAAAAAAATTACACGTATAGTTAAGTCCATTCGTGGACACAATGTATAATTCAATGTTTAAAGTCAGATTAGATAAAAACAGCTTATTGGAGGACAATGTACGAAGAAAACTTTTTGTAATTTTTTTTAAGAATGTGTATTGGTAAAATTCTTTAAATCAAAAATTAGCAAGTTAAGCATTAAAAAATAATGTTGTCAAAAAACTGTTAGTTCCGAGGATAGACCTCCTAATATTATTGTTAAAGACCAGCTTTACAATATTTATTTGTCACCTTAGAGATATTTTGTGATGTATAAAAAAAAATTGCCCAGTCTAATGTAAATGCATTCTTGCGATACTATTATATTGTACCGAAACATCTCGTATAAAAACAGGTACCTTCGTTTTTATACCTTTATTAACAATAAAACGTAACTATGGTTACAAAAACGACAAAATCCTTAATTGTCAATGTCTCGAAGTTTACACCACAAAAGTCGAATCAATACTAATCAAATCAGAGGTTTCCGTCACCCTTTTATAGTGTGGTGGAAGAGTGGAGAATGATCTTGAATTTTGGAGAAATATCGCAAAAATTCCATAGTACAAGATGCTATTTTTATTGTCCATAACAATATTATGGCTAATGGCATACTATTAAATACAGCACATAATGCCACAAAAACCTTTTAAACTGTCTGCATCTCGGTCCTGCTAATTACTCTATTCCTATTTCTAAAGGAAATATAATGAAAGTCCTGTTTTATGCTATCTATCAAAACTAATTACTGCCATAGCTAAATAGTTACCTAAATTAAACAAATGTTTATACACAATCACCAAATTACACACAAAGTTTCATAAGAATAAATCCTCTTAGCGGCACATAAGATTTACTATTTTTTGGCTAAATCCCTTTAACATAACTTGTTTCCTTTTTAGTTAGAACTTTAATAAAACCATTTTAAAACAATAAAATACAGCAACATCAAAAAGCTATGATTTTTCTATTTAGCTAAAAAGTGTTTTTCCCTTTTAGGTTATACACAACACTGGTGCCATAAGAGAACAGTAAAATCATCTTATTAAAATAAGAAAAAAAATGATATAAACATGGGTCCGCAAATTTTTCATTTTGAATATACAGTGTGTTAAACTTGTATAAAAATGTTTTGGTTAGATTTTATTTTTACCTTTTTTTTAAATTTAGCAATGTTATTTATGACATTAAGGGGTTAATTTATTACCAACTAAATTACATTTAATAAGTCCCGTGCTGTCTAAAGTGCCACCTAAAGGAATATTTCTCACAAAAAAACGTATGCCACTAACAATGAAAATGTGTGTAAAAATTTTGTACTTCCTTTAGAACCAGCAAGTACCATAGTATATTACATAACAAGTGTCCAAAGTCATATATTTCACACGAGTGGGAATGTTGTCGCACGAGGCGATAGCCGAGTTCGAATACCATGAGTGTGAAAATTACTTTCAGCACGAGTCATGTACAATATTTTTCCTACGATCAAAAAACATTTATATATTAAAAATTCTAAGTTGTTTTTTTTATATATCATTAATGTCAACACAGACAAGATAAACTAACAAAAAATTGGACGTAAATCGATGCCAGTGCCATAAAATCCAAATAAAAAATTCCTTTTACCTAATTATTGTAGGTAAAAGAATGTATTTTAAAATTAAATTTTAGTTACCTTACAAAAGTGTTATTTTTATTTCAAATTACGTGAAATAACCTCACCACTAAACAAAACACTATAATCATCTCTGAATAATAATAAGTGTAGCCTATTGTCCCGTATGGATAAAATTGAATGTCACGTCTGGTTTAATGGCAATTCCATTTTTAAGTTATCTTAGCCTTTTTCTAACAAGGGATGTATTATTTAGTAGAGAAAAGAAAACCGCTTGGCATTTTGTGCAAACTTTGTGATTAGGTTATAATGTTATAATTTTACAAATCAGGGTCCCGCAGAACTTTAGACACTTCCACACTTCCATGTGTTTAATGGATTGCCTATTATTATTACAGGCATTTGCTATAAAATAATTATGCCTATAAACTAATAAACCCTTAAACATAAAACCAAAATTAATATAATTTAAAAAAGATAATGTGTTTTAGCACTGGTAAGTCAAAACCTTCAGTTTGTTAAAAATATACTGTAAATGTCTTGTTAACGGAATTTAAGCATCTGTCATGTAACTTTTCAACACTAGTGTTGAAAAGTAGATTTCAACACGCGTGTGATATTATTCGTTTTCTAAAGGATCGAGGAGTGCGTTTTATGTCATTTTCATTAGTGGTCGTAGGAAAATACAGTTTTTAGTTATTTGTCCTAACTTTTTTTCTATCTTGTTAAGTTAAGGAAAAAAAGTTAATGCACTTAATTGCATAACAAAACAATTTTTTCCTATCTTGTTAACTTAAAAAAAGCACTTAATTGCATATTTCTAGACCAAAATAAAAAAGTTGTGCAGTAACTTTTTCCTTAGAAAATAATAGTGGTGCTAAATGGCCCTAGTCGCCGATGCACCTTTCACCCAAAAATATATATCTATCTATCTATCTTTAGAAAATAGGGTTATATAATTTTTTATTAGCAATTATAAAAAACAACCATAAACACTTATTTAAAGAACGTATAGTCTAACAATTTTTTTAACTTTTAAGAACGAAAATTTGCGTAGAGGTTTATACAAACCTGTTTTAGTCCTATTTAAAAGAAACAATTTTAGCGTTGCAGCACCTCTGCTTAAAAACACCCCGAATACTTTACAAAAATCTTACCTGAAATATTGTTTCTATATCTGAGGAATGGCGTCGCCCACAACCCTTAGCATTCTTTGATACCATTCAAAGAAGACTGTGTTCGCCTTATTATTGACATTAGCCTACAAAAAGGCTTCCATCTCTTGCTTATTGTTAGGTTGTGAGGGATCTATCGCTTTTTATGGATACTTCCATGGATTTTACTCCGAGATTTGTACAGTACTAGTATTCCCATCAGAGGAACTTGTGATGCGGCACGTATGTATTCATCCCTAGAGGTTAGGTTCTTTTATTTCGAGAGTTTGTTATTCTGGAACCTTCTTCCCGCGGAAGTTCTTTCCTTCTCCAAATGTAGTACAAGTACTAAAGTCTCGTCTTAACAAACTACCTTTTACCTTGCTTAAGACACCCATGGTACGTTAGAATTTAATAGTTCCTGGTTAGTAATAAAATTGACTTTATGACAATAACACTTTTAAAATATTCCGTTTGACGAGTCTACCACGAATATTAATACCGCCATATATGGAAGCGGTGCGTTAACCCAGCATGTCAATGTCAAGTGTTTCGGGTGTCGGACTGAGCAAACGCGTCACTTTTTTGTCGGACAAGTTAACCACAATGTTTTACATGCAATTTATAAACATTGTGCTGAAAATCGTTAAAGTTAAGACAACCGCCCAATCCGATACCCAAAACCTGTCCATGGGTCTTATGGTTTCGTGACTGTAAAACGATTTTTGGCACAATGTTTAAAAATTGTAAGTAAATCTTTTGGTAAACTCCTAAGAAGTTTTTAAAAGTGTTATTATGATGAAGTCAATTTCATTACTGTCCCAGGAAATATAAGCTGTGGATATCGTGGAGTGTTCAAAGATAAAAAAATTAGTGTGCAACAAACGTTCAAGCGTTAATAAAAAAATAAGTTAGTATCTCATAACAAATGATGTAGCGAAATAAAAGATAAAGCCATAAATAACAACACGCTTAGCAACTTTAAACACGTCATCCGAATAACTTAAGCATTTTATAGGTTATATATAGTTTATCGCAAAATTTTATGTCAATAAATTATGGATCATAAAATTTTATGATGTGCCTATATGGATTTTTGATGTAATCGTGTCTATTTAAATGGCATTAGTAGTGTGTGGTGTTTGCTGGATAAAAGAGAAAAATTTAACTTTAAAATATAAAGTGCTCTTATGTATTTCTTATAGCCATAACACACAGATTATTTTTGTGGAGTGCGATAATATGGGGGATTATTTGATTCTTTTTATAAGCTGGCATACATAGTGTTACAAATTCGAGGGGCATCATTAAGGATCTCTGGATCGGTAAGAAATACAAAGTTGGTTAAATTGGGGCGCATTTTAATGCTTAACAATGTTTTGTTTTAAAAATTTCAAAATTTGCAGTCTTTCCGGAATTATCCGGAAAAACTAACCGAAATTTTGCGAAATTCTTTAATCTTTTTCTCAGTTTATTTGAGGTATTTTAAAACAAACGACACACTGTCATTGTCACTTGTTTTGTTTCATTAAATGATGTTATTAAATTAAGGAACCCAAAAGTTTCGTCTTTGAGCTACCATCATCAAATTTGTTTTTTTTTATAGGCGAATATTTGGTTTTAAACTTGATAAACCCGTATTTTAATTCTAAATCCAACAATATATTACACTACATTTGTGCGACGTTTCGAACTGAAAAACCAATATTATTCACTATTTCGCCATTACAAATAACGATTTTCCCCGAACGGTTAGTCCGTATCTTAACCTTTCTTTACAAGGAACCCAACCGCAACCCATATTAATGGTTTTTTTAGAAGAAATTGATGGTTATGTAATGGCTTGCAAACGTCATCTTTGACGTAAAATTTAAAATAAGTCAAAAACGGTTGGACGTAAGTATAGAACAATAAACATATATTATGTTTGGAATTTTACGCAGAATTTAAAAAATAAATAATATATAGGGTGTTCCATTTAAAATAATAAAGTTGACATTAACTTCCGGTATAACCGGAAGTGGTAGAGCTGTCAAAATATTTTAGTTTATGTCCCTCACGGACTTTATAATGTTACCAAATTTTTAAAAATTTTCAAAGCCTACTTTTCGAGAAAACGGTTGCGGCAATTCCCGGTAGAACACCCTGTATACAGGAGTAGAGTCACATGTAGACAAACACAATATAATGGAAAGATGGCAAAATAGCTGATAATCCTCCACCAAAAGCCGCGGGACTTACAGGCATAGGTATAACTAGTGAAACTATAATTGTCTTTCGTATAACCAATGACAATTATAGTTTAACGGAAATACGAACATAAAACAATCGATCGTATGGTCAAGTCGACTATTATTTGCCTCAGGCACTATAAGGGCAACGATGCTTTAAAAAGTATCTTTATGATAAAGGGGCTAAAACGGCGACAACATAGATGAATAAAAAAAACCCTATTTATCTGCCCTAGATGGGTGGAAGTTAGAGGATTATATACCGGGCAAAAGAATTAGAGTTTAATATAGGAAACAGGATGTCAAATCTACGCACATTCAAGGCCATCTGGGAACAAGCTTATGTGTTATTAAAGATATAATATAATATATGATACAAACAAAAGAAATAAAAAGCCGATAAAGCAAAAAAAATAGATATCTGGATTAAGAATAAATTAAGTAATGTGAAAACGGTTGCCAGTGGTCGAAGCGTATCCTAAAGAGAAGGGAAAATTTTGTTAGCTAGTAGACGTCTTTCATAGTTTTTTTATCGACCTCTATAAAAAAAGGTAATTTTCTAAACGGAAAGTTCGTATACTCTATGGATGCCAGTTTAATATTCTTTATTCTTGCAAATCGAACAGAAGTAAAAAAAAACAAAATTAATAAATACTCTACAAGCATAAGAAGCATATATATATATATATATATATATATATATATATATATATATATATATATATATATATATATATATATTTTTTTGCCCCAGGGCCCCTGCTGCTCTACCTACGCCACTGGGTGTAGGCAGGATTTAAGTTTAGAGGGGCTACCCAAAGAAAATAATATTATATAAAAAAAACATTTTAAATATAACGAGTTTAAAATTTAACCAATAAATATTTATTATGTAACATGTATGTAATATAATTTATAATTTTGTATTTTTGTAGTGCTTATTTGGAAAACAATTTTACTTGAGTAAATAAAGATGTCACATTGGCGGTGGGGGCTGCACCCCGGCGGCTCCCCCTGTATACGCCTAATGTTTTCCACTAAATAATATTCAAAAATAACTATCCACATATTCTTTAATAATATGCATAATAATTATACCTCTTTTTTAATTGTTCGCCATTCTATCAAGAAATAAATTTTTCCCAATTTATCACAATAATGATATTTGAGGAGCTCCAAATCAAAACGCAGTTTTTGTTAAACACGATTTTTAGAATATCTAACAATTTTTACTTCACGTTTTTAACTTATTAAAATTAAAAAGTGTTTAAATCAAAAGATGTATTATTTATATATTTATAATATAATATATTTTGATAAAAAAACTTTTTGACAACAATCAATAATAAAACGCGGAGTAAAAATTGTACAATACTCTAAAAATTGTAATTTATCAAAAAACTGTGTTTTGATTTAGAGCTTCTCATTTATCAGAACAGTTAAACAGTTGTTTTCTGAATTTACTTTTAGATAACCATAGCTAGTACAACAAATATTAAACATAATGTTTAATATTTGTTATTTTGTATGTTATGTTAACATCTTTAACCCTTAAACGACAACACGAGGACGCCCGTGACGCCACCGAATAATATTTTAGACATATTTCTGGCAAAAGTTTTATTATAATCTTGCTGCTACACCTACCTTTGTAGCTTGGCTGTTACTATTACCACAGCAAATTACGTATGCCGCAGAAGTTTATTGCCTGAGTTATAGATGTTTTGGGTCGCCGGTAGCCCCTGTTGTTGTTTGCGCAATAAAAAAGCATGTCTATCAAAAGAGAATATTAAAGTTAAAAATAACAAAAAGATTGAAAGAGGTCAAAAGTAATGAGGTTATTGACAATAATAATTATGACTTAAGTGATATGGAAAGTGATTTTAAAGAATATAAAGAAAAAGAAGTGGAAGCAGTCGAAATAGTGTATGAACCAACTGAAAATGAATCGTGACGATAAAGTACTTTTAGCACATCTACAACAAAGTGATTAATGGAAGCAGTGGTTACAGATGACAATCTACACATTTTTTTAATATACAGGAAATGGAAATAAAATAATTCTGCAACTTCCTAAACCTAAAGGAATAAGAACTGAGTAGGATTCTTGGAAATTTTATTTGATGACAAAATGCTGCATAAAATTGTTACTTATTCAAAAAAAAAACTACGTAGAAATAAAACATACTTTTCAAAAGCACAAAGATATACAAGACAGACGGATAAAACCAAATTGGAGGACTTAATGCTTTACTGCGTATAATTAATGCTTTGAAGAATCATTATGGGAATCTAACAAAGATGTGGAAAAATATTTTTCTTGTGTAAAAAATCATTGGTTAAATAACAAAAGAACCAACAAAACGAAATTAAATAGGTTTAAAGCAGTTTAAACTCTAAAATACCAGTAATTCTTAATGGGGTCGTATGCGACACCTGTTGTCGTTTATGTATGAAAAAGTTTATGTTGTCGTTTAAGGGTTAATAAACGATAAATTGGTTTTGTCAAAATTGGCCAACTTAAAGAAAAGTTTTAAAAGCTTTAAAAATAATTATATTAACAGCTAGCTTTGTTTTACCTGAAAAGGAAATAATGTTGGCATCGGATGGTAGATGACGCCATAAAGCAAATAAATATTTTATTAATTAATCAATCTCAGATAAATTGGTACACCAACAAAAGCGCTTTCAGAGAGCTTTATTGTTTTCCGTACTTGCATTTACCAACTGAAGAGGGCGAGTAACCTTTGGGCTTTAAAAGGTGAAAGACTCTAGAATAGATGGCGCACTAAGTGGGTTTTAAAAATATTTTTATAATTTGTTATTTTATAATGTAGCACAAATATTTCTATTTTCTCTTTCTTAAAATACTTTTAATTATTACAAGCAATAAATACTAACAAATTATCAGCGTCCCACTTTTTAATTAAACCCACGGAAATTGTACACACTATACCTGTGAATATTTATCTACAGTATTTATGCTAACGGATGGACTTTACAAGAGGACAAATGAACCAAAATTTTCAATATTTAAGAAAGTCGTGTATGCAATTGCTTTTGCCTCTTAAAAAAGGATTCACGTTGAGAAATTTGTAAATTTGTTTTGTTTTGTACAGGGGCTCCAAAAACTACAAAAATGTGAAAATGCATAATTTTTAATAATTTATCAAAATGTCAAATAAAAAACACCATTAATTTCTCTCTGGACGTTGAAACCACACTTTCAATTAAACATTCATAACCATAACGGACCATCCTGCAAAACTAATAAAGTGCTTCAACATGAATTTTTCATAGCATAAATAATAAAAATACAAAATTATAGGGCTAGGGTATACTAAGTAAGCACCTATACTATCGAATATCAACTATTGTTCCAAACTAGACCTTAAATTACATGTTAATAGATGTGTGGGATAGTCCAGTCTAATTCACAACGCCTCAAATAAAAATGCTTTACGTAGGTTATTTTTAGGGTTGATGATCACTATGTAAACCATGCAGTTTTTTTGTTAATATTTTTTTTACAGAATGGTGAAACCGTTAAAATTCGAGGTTTCTTTTTTCTAGTCTTGTTTTTTTATTCTATTGCCTGCCGATGAACCAAACAGCGTTGCTCATATCGTATATTTATATGGTATATGTATTATGTTTTATTATGGCTCGTATACCAATTAGACATTTTTAAAAATTTTGGATCCTATGTAAAAGAGGACATTTTTTGACATACCAGAAAAAATAAATTTAATATTGCATTGTGCCTAAAGTTTCGCAGTAGATATTACTAAATTTCCAAAAATTATATTATAGATACAAAGGGTTGAATGTGGACTGGTTTCGTTGCAGTTAAATATTAGTTTATTCACCATTCTGTCAAGAAAATTTCATATAAAAAACCTTTTTATAGGAAACTAGGCAACAATTAAAAATTCTCGGTGACCAGAGGATCATAAAAAAATTATGTAAATGGCGCAGTAAAACCCTCAAATACTTGCTAAAAGATTTAATTTAGCCGGTATAATATACCTGGTGTTTCTTAATTGCGTTTAAAAAATGTAGAGTAAAGGGCTGATTCATGAGAATGAATTGTTTTCAAGCACAAGGAGTTAAACTTTTTACCCAACTCTGTTCTTTTATTTTATTATAATATCTTAAATATTTCTTAACCGATTTTAAAACAATTTGTCAATGGTATTTATTTTATTAGGGGAAGGGACCTATTTAGCTTTAACTTGATTTAAAGTACACTGGCATCTCGACGGTACCTTAACAAATTCTGACAAAAAAATGTATTGGCATGTATTATTTTGTCATATATTTTTTTTGCTATTGTATTTTTTAATATTTTATTTAAACTAGGTAAATAAAATTTAAATTTGTTTAGGTGTAATTTTATTTAAATGTAAGATTTTGAGATAAAAATACTTTATTGCATATACCTGCACCACCCAAGAATTACAGAACATAATGTTTAACACACTTTAGTCAAATTTATTAGTTTACATGGTATTGATGTTTATTATCAGAGTTGAAAAACCTTTTTTTTTTTTTTTTATTACATATACAATACATACACAGTACATATACAAAACATATGTTTTTTTTTATTTTAAAGGGTTTTTATTTGTTTTAAACGTGTTTTTTTTTGTTTTTAAATTGTATGATTTTAACAAATAAAACTTTAAAAAAATTGTTGAAATCATATTTTCTTAAACAAGTACAAACAATATTTTAAGCGTTTCAATTTTTCTCGTGTTCCTATTATTAATAAATATATAATATGTACAGGGTGGTGCGATTTCGACTGTTTTAACAGGAAACTCGTAGAAAAAAATGAAATGGGTGTTTTGAGCTCGATTTTTGAAATTAGATGAATGGGTGAAAACAGCATCCCGAAATCTCTATCGGTATCCGAGATATAGGGCGTTTTTCATTTTTTGGCCATTTAAAAAACAATCGTAACTCCGTCATTTTTGAAAACTTTCCAAAACGGTGTAAACATTATTAAGGCACTTATTTGAGTGGAATCTATGGGACTACTCAGATTCTTAAAATTATTTCTAGTTTCGTTAAAAATATATAAAGCTTAGTTTTTCTAAATATAAAACATAATTGGCCATGATCTCAAAAAATTGTTTATTTTTTTGCTCTTTCTCTCTTTCCCATGATATATTATTCATACTTATTTTTGAAATTGAGCGAGATATTTCAGTTTTTTTAAATTTTTGCTATAGTAGGACATGAAAAAAATCAACACTTGTCTAAGTCAGGTAAATAGCATATACCAGATGTTTCATTTTTGCTAAAGTAGGCCATGTAAACATGTCAACTATTAAACACAGACTAAAAAATAATGCAATTAAGTTACAAATTTTATATTTATGAATATATTATAATACAAAAATTGGTCTAAAAATTAAACGAGGTTAAATGATAACCAGAACCTATGAAAAACTTAATTTAAAGTAAATTTTCAAAGTTGGCTCCTTGTTGCCTAATAAATAATAAAGACCTTTTTTCCACTGCATTACAAGCGTTTATTAGTTCAACAGGTCTAATCGCACCAAAAGCTTGCCTAGTCGCTACTTGCAACTCTTCCCGTGTTTCGATAGTTCTTCCTTTAAAAACTATATCCTTCAATCTTCCCCATAAAAAAATCTAATGGTGTTAAGTCGCAGGACGTCAAAGTATAGATCTATAGATCCTCTAGTACCAATTCATTTATCTTGAAATTCTTGATTAAAAAAATCAGTTGCTATTTGTGCGTTATGCGGAGGGCAACCATCTTGTTGATAATGGATATTTCAAGCCTGCGCTAATAGCAAATCTTCCAAAAATGGTGCAACATATTTTTGTAAAATATTTACATAATCTTGTGCGGTAAAACTTTCATTAAAAAATGGGGACTCAAATATCGACCACCAAAATCCCAACCCAAATATTAAAACCTTGCCGTCCTTTTCTGTTTACGGTAACTATAACATGTGGGTTTTCTGTAGCCCAATAATATGAATTATACTTGAAGTTTTGTATTTTTTAAAAGTTTATTTAAACTAGGTAAATAAAATTTAAATTGTTTTAACTTGTAATTTTTATTTAAATGTAAGATTTTGAGAAAAAAATTCTTGATTGCATATACCTTCACCACCCAAGAATTACATAACAAGTTTTTAACACACTTCAGTCAAATTTATCCGTTTACAGGGTTGAAAAAACATGTTTTTTTAATATTACATATACAATACATATAAAATACATATACAAAACCCATTTTTTTTTGTATTAAATGTTTTTTTATTTGTTTTAAATGTATTTTTTTTGTTTTTAAATTATATGATTTAAACAAATAAAACCTAAAAACTAAAAATGCCCAATATCTCGGATACCGATAGAGATTTAGGGATGTGGTTTTCACTATTCATCTAATGACGAAAATCGAGCTTATGTGATTTTTTTCTATCTGGTCAGGAAATACGAGTTCTCTGTTAAAACAGTCGAAATCGCACCATGTTAAAAAGTTTGTATAATGTATTTGATAATTTTTTCTATGTTTATTTTTTATTCATTATATTAATAAACAAACGCTTGTTTAATTTGGGTGGTTTAAACATATTCTAAACTGTTTTAAACATGTTTTAAACAAAAACTGTTTTAAACCTAAACAAAAGTTAAATACATGTTTAAAACGAAACATCCTTTTTTATTAGGTATTTTTGTGTTGTGTTATATTTGTTAATAAATTTAAAAAATATATATATATTTTTCTACCTTAATTGTGGGATATGCAATTTACCGGATTTTGTTTTTTCTTTTGTCAAAATTCAAAAAAGTATTGAAAGACAAAAATATATACTTTTATTAGTCTAATTTAAAGAAAATATAAAAAATATATAAAAGTTAGTGGTGTACAATTTTTTTATTAGAAATATTTTTTCAAATGCCCCCTACTTAATATTAATAAAACTGCAATATTTTGTTAAAATCGAATATAGAATATGTAAAATATTATTACAAAACTATTTTCTTTAGTTTAGTTAGTTTAACACCCTGTATCTTAGAAACAATGAATTTCCGGAACAATGTATTGGTATTTATATTTTTTAATTGAATTGCCACGCATAAATAACAAAAACTAAACCATTTCTACGTTAAAATGTTTTTATGATTTTAATGTTTTTATGATCGATGATTTTAGGGGGCGGCAGATTTTGTACTAATAAATAATTTAGTGGTGGATTTCGACTTGAATTTTGTACGTAGAAATTCAAGTGAGGACCTTTTTTTGGTGTTCAAAATAATTTTTCAAGGAGAAAGGCTTGCGAAAATATTAGCCTACGGGCGGCAAATATGTAAATGCGCCTTTGAACATATGAATTTACAGATATAAAACTGAAAAAAACCTGCTAAATTCGTTGCCTATCTATAGTATAAAATAAGAAATTTTAAACTCACACCTTAAACTTAATTTCGAAAGAACCAAATAACTTTTTTTTCATTAATTGCGCCAGGAATTGTTATTGTAAACAAGGTTATTTTAAACAGTATTTTTTCTTAAGTACCAAGTTTCATTCAAACTAAATAAAAACTTTTTTCACACCCTGTATCCAAAAAGGCCGTATATAATACATTTTCTGTTTTATTTTAGCCAAAAAAGTGAGGTCCTAGGTTTTTATATACCCTAAATCTTTTTTGAGCTTAGGCTTTACGCTGTTAAAAAACTATTTTTATTCGAATATTATACAGGGTGTAAAAATAACTGGCACCATTGTTTAAGGGTGAGTCTACTTCTGGCAAACGAATGAATGCAAATGTTTATTGGAAATTAGAAGTCAATGTAAAACTAATTTCAAAACTACACAATTAATTTAACAATTTTATAAGTTGACACCTAGTTCTTTTTTTTATTGATGATGTGTACTTTAATTAATAATTATAAGGGTAGAGTTAAATATTTTTTTAGCCTGGGGGTGGAATTTCTCACTTATTAAACAAGCATATTTTTGAAAACAAAGTGGTATTACCTCGCATCTTGAGGTAGCCCACTAATTTTAAAAATTAAATATAAATAACAATTTTAGACTAAAAAATGTTTGTTCTTCTTTTATGCCAATTAGAAGTTGTGTATGTAAAAAAATGGCTATTATTAAAAAAACAAAAACAAAAAACCAAAAGAAGCTTTTGTTAACCACAAGAGTAAAACTTGCGTTTGAAATGGACATATTTGTTCATGGCCAGATGTTTTCGAATGTTAAAAGACAAAAATTTTTTCGCAGTCAAGAATTTTAACTCATAATAAATTTTCAAAATTAAAGCACCACCTCAAAATGCTAAATTATACGGCTTTTTCTTTTTTTTATTTTTTTGTTTAATAAGTGACAAACTCCACCCCCAGGCTAAGATTTTTTTTATTTGACTCCACCTAATAATTTTATTAGTCATATCCAATGTGACATTATATTGACGACACCAGGGCGGTAGTGTTATTCAATTCTATGGCTAAAAATACGTTTTATTTCATTTCATTCCATTTCCATAAAATGTATTAAATGTGTAAACTTAAGTATGTGGCTTGATAAGGTTGTAGTTTTTAATTTTACTTTTAGGGATAAGGGATTTGTTTAGGAAATAAAATACATTCCATTATTGTACATACCACAAAAATTGTAGTTTTATTTTGCAATTATTACATTTAATAAATCAATACATGTTGTCTTGAAAATAAATATAATATGATGTGAATATTTTACAATATAGGCATATTTATGTAGGACATTCAAAAATAAAATAATTAGCGGAGAAAAAAATAACAGCAATTAAATAATATGACACAAAAATAATGAAAAATAATAATTACTAAACAATTTTGGTCAGTCAGCTAGATTTTTTTAACAATTAAAACTATTTTTATGAAATACAATAGATCTCAATAACTTTAGTAATTCTTATTTGTAATAAATGTAACTTTGCAACATTTTTTATAAACATTTAATCAGGTACTTATCAACTACTTATAACAGAAAAACACACTTAAAAAGTATAACCTACATAATAATATCAGATTTATCTTTCTTTAAAATTCTATAATATCACAGTTTTAAAGGTAAGAAAAAAATAAATTGTTTGTAATTTAAAGCCTTTAAATAATTTTTTTTGAGAAATAATGAAAAAAAAAAACAAAAAATATATAAATAAATTAAATTTTAAAATCAGAAAAATTACCTCTTTTCTAAATTTGGAAGACAAAAACCTAGAAAACTAACTAAAACTAATTTAAAGCTTTTATATAACAAATGATCTAATAAAGTTTTTTACGAACTTCACTTTAAAATGAAAAATTACCACGGCCGCCACATGGGTCCAGGGTTTGAGTTATTTTCTCCTATTTTTAAAACCAAATCACTTCTGGGGAAACGGGTGGAGTTAGACTTTGCCTAATGTGTTTATGATGATTTTGTTGACTTTGTGGTATATGATGTTGAAGTCTTTGTTGTTGTTCATGTTGAATCTGAATATTTTGCGCCACATTATCTAACTGACGCACACAACCACTTAGATGTTGAAGAAGTTTTCTTCTTGAAACGGGATCAACCATTTCTGAGGGTGTGGGTGATGAAATAAAATGTGTTACTTCTTGGGCACACTGAGTAAAGCCATCTCTAAATCGGTCGGCGTAAGACTGCTCCTGAGGAATAATCAGCTGATGTTGACTTTTTAAATTATGAAGGTGCCGAACTGTAAGCTCCAAAATGTCCGCTTTTTCTAACTTTGACACATTTTCTCCTTCGCTTTGAAGAGCTGTCACCATGAGCTCCTTCAGCTCATCCAAACACCGGTTAATTCGAGCTCTTCGTTTTCTTTCTAGCATGGGTTTCATTACTTTTCTGTACTGGTATGTTCTAGAAATAGGTTCCTCTCCGCACTCACTATTAACCATATACGGCGTAGGTGCCATTTTGCGTACTTTATTTTAATCAACTCGCGCTATCTCAAACAACTTTACTTTCAAGAATGAAGTGACGTCTCTACGGTATATAGTTTTATATTCCGTCCATGCGGCTATTAGAGTGGGGCATTGAAAGCTTCTCAATGGCTGCGCTTTCTCGCTTTAATACGCTACATATTTCTATACTTTATTCTTTTCTAACTTAAAGGAATTAAAATGACGTACTTTTACCCTAGGGGTTGTTTTGTCGCTTCGGGGTGTGCGTTACCGCTGTCGCTTGTCGTGTGACGTACCATGGGAAAGACATTTCTCTTGGAATTTTGTGAAAAGAGGTCAGCAGGGGTTAGTTAGGAACGTGTTGAGTTTTGTTGCCATTGAAAGGGACGTTTTTTATTTTTGGTGGGTTTCAGATTTATGTTAATTGGTTTGAAAATCATTTAAAGGTATTATGTCGAGTTTTATGATTTTCTAACGGTTTTCGGACTGGTTTTCGGTTATAGCATCTGTTTTACGCAAAAATATTAAATATAAAAGGCTCGAAAGTTTTTTTTAAGTTTACTAAAATAAATTATTAGTATGTTAAAATTTTTAAATTAAAATTTACATTGTTTCTTATTATTAAAAACTTTGTAACCATCTAATACACAGATCACAAATATTTTCATATTGTTTACGGGTTTGTATTATGTTGATATATTTCAGAGTTGGGTTGAACACTGAAATCCTGTGTTTAAATACAAATCGTAAATACGCTATTCTAAAAGTATTCGAAAATTGAGGTATTCAAATACAAGGAAAAAAAGAGTATTTAAATGTCGCTGTTTTTGAATCCCAGTATTCAGTATGCAGGAATACTTTTTGAAGCCCAAAAAAGTCCTCACCAAAAAGGAAAGGAACCCCTCAAAATTATCTGTGACTTAAACTACGCTAAATAACCGCTGTACCTTAATACCAGGATACAGTTTTTATTAATACTTTTTATACTTTTTGAGGCCAAAAAAGTTCTTCACCAAAAAGAACAGAAATTCTTCGGTTGTTAAGGAATGTACTGAGGATGACCCAATAATTGTCACATGGCCAAAACATTAATAAAACATTACTAAACATACTGAGACTGGCTTTCAAAATGATTTTTAATTTTCCGCAATACATTTCCTTACACTAGATATTAAAAAATTGAACATACTTGATAAATAATTTCCCATGTTTCTTTAAGAAAAAAGTTAATAATTTAATAATCATTAACAACATTAATGGCAGTGGCGTAGCTACAATGGGGCTAGGCGGGGCAGTGCTCCAAGGCTCCCAAGCTCAGGGGAAACCCCTTGGAGTTGAGAGGGCCCCCAAAAATATGTGAATGCAGGTGAAAAAATGTGTTTTTTTTTATTTTAACTATTTTAGGGTGGTTAGTATGCGAAAATATTTAAATAAAGTTGTTTTTATTAGATTAGCCAGTGCTGGATTTACTAGCAGGCTGAGTAGGCTGGAGCCTAGGGTGTAAAATTTTGAGGGGGCGGCAAATTTAGTTCATATTTTTTTACGTCAATTAATATATTGCGACCTGCTTTATTAGTATTAAAGTTGTTAGCAATAGTCGAGGCAATGAAGCAAATAAATCCGGAATTTTTAGGACAGGTCAGAGCAAAATGAATTATTTTTCATTCACCTCCAAATATGTGTTGTATTTAATTCCTACGTTATACCAACCGTAAATTGCATTGCTGCAGCTCGAAATGCATTAAAAATTGAGACGCTGGTTGAGAAATTTAATAACTTTGTAAGTAAGAGTCAGAACTGGCCCAAATCTGGTATCCGGGAGTTTTTGGGTCGCTAAATTTAAATATGACATTAGCAAATACTCCAAGGACACCTGGGGCGCCCTAACGTGACTGACTGACAATAGTGTCAAAAACAATCCGAAAATTATTGTGGGGCGATTTGTAGGGCACTAAATCCAAGTTTCATGTCGAAAACGACCCCCAAACACCTGGTGCACCGGAAACGTCATCTTCGTCTTGGCTTTTTCACTTTTTCTGAAAAAATAAAAAAGTAGAAAAACCGTTATGAGTTTTTTTTTGGGCAATGAATAAGAATTTTACTTTGAAAACGATCCCCTGAGCATCTACTGCATCGAAACCTGGCTCTAAATGTCGTCTCCGAAGTTTTTCTAGACACACTCGAAAAAGACGAACCGAAAATCGTTTTGAGGCACTTCATATCCAAATTTCACGTCGAAAACCAGCCTCCTAACACTTGGTGCCCGCCAACTTTATCTCGAAATGGATGTCATTCCAATGAATGTCAACAAAAGTAATGTCTTAGAGACATTCATCAATACAGCAATAAATTTGAAATCAGCGACCCAGAAAACCCCTTTACGATTTTTGGTTTCTTTTTTCGACTTTTTCAGGAAAAGCCCCGGAGATGAAGCTCAGAGCTAGGTTTCGGGGCACCAAGTATTCGGAGGGTCATTCTCGACGTGAAATTCGGATTTAGCGCCCCAACAATATTTGAATTTAGTTTCGCTTTTTCCTCAAAAACCCCGAGTACCCGACTTGGACCAGTTCTTACTCTTATTTACAAAATTATTAAATTTTTTGATTGTAGACTAAGATATCTAAATTCATGGGCGGCAAAAATGAATAGCCTACGGGCAGAAAATCTGCAAATCCTCCACTGAGATGAGTACCTTTTTTTCTCTTGAAAGTTTTTTCTTGCTCCTCAACAATTGCAATCTTTTCCACCCCCTGGATGTCAACCTGTCGGCACCCGTGATTTGAGCCCAACTTCATTTTTTTGCCCCAGGGCCCCAACTGACCTAGCTACGCCACTAATTAATGGCAAAAATGTACACAAAATATTCAATATTTAATTAATGATTAACGATCTTTAGTTACGTCAAGTCAAAAAATTAAATATTAAAAAAATAAGATTTTATGTTAAACTGATAGCTTTAGTATATTTTGATACCTATCTGGTAGCTAGTGGTTATCTGGGAAAAATAAATTTACTACCTAATTTTTAAGGATTATTTACGTCTAAAGCTTTAAACGGTAAGATTTTACGAGTTACATAAAGAGCACCTTTTTTAAAGGCCTTGCATTGGTCATTAATAAAACTACTGGCCCCTACTGACCTAGCTACGCCACTGATTAATGGCAAAAATTTGCACAAAATATTCAATATTTGATTCATGATTAACGATCTTTAGTTACTTCAAGTCAAAAAATTAAATATTAAAAAAAATAAGATTTTATGTTAAACTGACAGCTTTAGTATATTTTGATACCTATCTGGTAGCTAGTGGTTATCTGGGAAAAATAAATTTAATACCTAATTTTTAAGGATTATTTACGTCTAAACCTTCAAATGGTAAGATTTTACGATTTACCTACATAAAGAACACCTTTTTAAAGGCCTTGCATTGGCCATTAATAACACTTGCTTAAAAATAGATTAGCAATCAAAACTTTAATATTATGACAAAAAAACAATTTTTAATCTTGGTAAAGAACCCTTTGGCAGAGCATCACCAATGTGAATTATTATTTTAGTAGAGGAGTCTAAAAGGGGTATTTCAGGATTTACTACAGCGCGGCAGATTAAATATATATTTATCAGAAATTTTTCGAGGGCGTCAGATTAGGATAGGGTGATTTAATTGCATACTAATTAGTGAATATTCCACTAATCTGACAATTTAAGAGCGATGAGGAAAGCAGGGGGCAACAGACTTGTAAAAAACGCCATTTCGACATTCTCAAGCGTGACTATTTTTTTATTTTAAAGGAAATAATTCCAAAATAATAAAAATATATACTCTGACCATTTCCACAAGCCGAAACAATATCAGTATTTTTTGACGTACCCAATTAAAAAACTTGCCCTATGCTTCAAAATATAAGGCACGTCGGCTTTTGATACGCATTAAAAATTGAACCTTCTAAAACGGTGTCATTTTGAAAAAGAATATAATTTATATGAAGCAGTTGAAGCTGTACCAGGCTTTTATAATCACTGACTTTGGTTTTCGTAAGGGATTTTTAAATTACCCTGTATAAAATAATGAAACTTTTGCGTGACTCTACAGGGTGTTACAAATTCGAGGAACACCATTGGGATCTTGGAAACGGTAAGAGATACAGGGTTGGTTTTATAAAGGCAAAGTTGCGCATTATTATTATTTTTTTCTTTAAGATTCGACGTCTTGTGTTCGAGCCACCATCATCAACATTGTTTTTTTAATAGGCGGAATATTTGGTTTTTATCCTAATAAACTCGTGATTTACTTCTAAAATCAACGATATATCACACTTTACATTTATGCGACGTTTCGAACCAAAATACCATCATCATTCACCATTTCGCCATTACAAAAACAAGTTTTCCCCAAACCCTAAACCTCATCATACTTACTTGCAAAAATTTCCGTTTACAGGTAAGTATGCATCCATGTTTTATGACATGCTACGATAAAGTTGATAAACGCGTTTGATTAAATGAAATGCTTTATTTTATTACGTATAAGTAAATGTATGTAAATTATCTTTATTTTTGTAGCTTGTTAGTAAAATTATAAATAAATAAATTATCAAAAGGAATAATAATGAGTAGTATTAGAAATAAATGGATGCATACATACCTTCAAATGGAAAATTTCAAAATCGTTTGGAATAAAAACGTAATTTTTAATGGAAAAAATAGCGAATGGTGATTTTTGATTCGAAACGTCGCGTTTTATTTAGAATTAAAATGCTAGTGTAATAAGTTTCAAACCAAACATTCCGCCCATTTAAAAAAACAAAGTATATGATGGTGGCTCAAAGACGAAACATCGGATCTTAAATTTAGGGACATCATTTCATAGAAAAGAAGTAGTGGCAATGTTAATGTACCGTTAGTTTTAAAATATATCTTTAAATAAACCAAGAAATCAATAAAAACTGTATCGGAAAATTTCGGTTTTTTCTGGATAATTCCGAAACGGATGCAAATTTTTAAATTCTTAAAAAGGAATATTGTTAAGCATAAAAATGTGCAACTTTGCCCCAATGTAACCAACCCTGTATCTCTAACCGCTTTCAAGATCCTAATGGTGTTCCTTGAATTTGTAACAGCCTGTATACAGTTTGAGCTATATACCAACACTGGCAATATGAGGAAAAGAAACAATCTAACTAAATCCCGGCATGTAAACATGCTTGACTAATACTGCTTGTTTTGTTATTCTATTTTTCGCCGATGTACCAAAACTGCTTGCTCAAGCAGTATGTGACAACGTAATGTATAAATGCCTGTTTCTATATTTTCCTTATTTGATAAACTGAAACTAAAAGCCTAAAATTATCTTTAAGTCAGACATTTTCTAATAATATATGTATGATACGGCAATTTCTACCGTAACTCTCCCATCAGGAGCTTCATACTTTTTTGCATATCTTGGTTAATTTGTAATTATTTTAAACCGTTCGTGACTTGTTGGGCTCAAGATTTTTCGATTTTTGAGCCGTTTCTTCACGCAACCAAACTACACCGTGGGAATATTGAAAAAATCCATACTCTCAGCATGATGGAAGCTGTATGGAAGCAAAAACCCACCTAAGAAGATGGAATAGTGCTTAAATCGCCATCGTGCGGTCTTCTTTATATAGTGCAGGAGGTTTTTAGCAAGATAAATCGATGTAGCTAAGTGACAGTTGTAAGTAATAAGAAAATACCTTATTTTAGTATGTACGCAATACACTGGGCATAAATTCTACATGGTTCTGTAGAAAGCTTTAATTTAGATTTATGTACGAATAATCATGTTTAGTTTTTTCTTCAAAAAATAAAAGGCACCACAATAAATTGCATGTTTTAGTACCTTAACTTCGTTAATAAAACTTTTGACCCTTTTGAGATTCTGAAAAATGACATAAATGGTTTTAATGCAGGGGGAGAGGAAGCAAGCTTTAGAAAATTTATGAACATTTGAATAAAACCTATGTGTAAAGACTCCTAAATCGGTAGGTAACAATTTTATTGCATTACAATACTTCTGTTATTATTACAGAGTATGGTTAGTTCTGGTAAGCAAGTCCATTTTTTTAATTCCTTCATTAAATCCAAGACTAATACACACTTTAAAAATCCACTAAAGGATTCTTTTTCCACCTTTATGGTGCCAAACAAGAAAAGATAATTATGCATTTTTGCCGAGGTGTCCAAACCAGAAAAAAAAGATCACGTCAGGTAAAATTATATTAAGTGTCCAAACGAGAATTCCCCAAACGGGAATAAACCGTGTCCAACGATGCTCATGTTCCAGTTCTTGCTTTTTAAATCAATAATTTTTAGGTGCGTTTTATTGCTGCCATTCCAGAATCAAAATGGTACGAAAATAGCGTTTTCTTGCAACGTTCACCGGTTTCTGCTGCCACCAGTCCTACCGACTTTTTGATGGTAGAGCTGGTGAAATGTTGCTTTGGAGTGGGATAAGAAACAGCTATTTAAACATCAATTATTTTAAAGTTCTTTTTTCTTCTAACAGAATATTTACAACACTCGAAATATACATAATTTAAATTAATTATCTTTTGCTTTGGGGCCGTCCGTGGTTGCTGCAAAGTTTGATTTTTTACTCTAAGGGTATGTTGACACTTTTTTACAATTGATTTTTTTTTTGTTGCTAGCAGTTTCTTTCTTAAGCTGGAAGACTGCAACAAAACGCGGTTTTTATACCAAACCCACAATCGGTGTTTTAAGAACTCTAAAGTAATAAATAAGGTAGAACCTTATTTATTATTATTTTTTAATCCAGTAGTTTCAAATCTTGTTAAAAAATTAAAGAAAAAGCTATTTAAAAAATAATAGTTATAAATTTTCGTTATCGTTATTGACATACTCATTGATATGAGGTAAAGGATTTTTTTGAGAGAAAAAGTGGCTAATTTTTTTTTTACTTGCCCTGTATTTTTAAGGAAATTTAAGATAGCTAATTAAAGTATTTTAGCTCGGAAAATTTGAAAGTCGTAACTAGAAAAGAATTGCATAAAAACTAAAGACTTACCACCCCATTTATTATTTTATTTTAAGATTATATGTTCAGTTCGAAGTATTTTTTATCAGGGTACTATAAGTCTATCTTCAACTGTTTTAAGTTATTGGCGCCTAAAAAGTGACATTTTTAACTTATATTATTTAATATAATAGGTATATCAATTTTAAAAAGGTATTACACGTGATTACCCGATACCTTAAATTCATTAAAATTTTTACCTACTAGTAGATTTCAAAATTAGTTTTCATAATGAAATATTTCTAAGATGAAAAACTACAGATAGTATGATATATTACAAGTATAAATAAAATGCCAGTGAAGCAAAAAGACGATTATAAAGAACTAAAATAAAGTTTACTTATAAGTAAAAACTTCACTGACTTTGAATTATCAGGTACCACCTGCGTTACCTGCATTTTATAGTAATATACTTATTTAATTAAATAATATAGGCCAAAAATGTGACTGGCTAAAGCGTCCATAGGTAACTAAAAAACAGTTAAAGATAGAATATAGTACCCTCTCCGAGCTAAAATACATCGATTGGCTATCTTGAATTTTAAACAATACTGGAAAAGGCAAAAAACATGCCATTTTCCCTCTTAAATGGAATACCCTGTACGGTGTGAATTATATTCCATAATGGGGCAAGAAAATCCGCTTCACTAAAACAACAATTGCGGTGAACGAATCTTTCGTGGTTTAAAAAGCTGCCGACAATAATCAGACTAATAAGCAGCCGGCTGTTAGAACAAATAAAAAATATATGTATTATGGTTTTATCTTTTAGTTTAGTCGGTAGTCATTCCAATAACCACAATCTTGTGCAATAAAAATCACATAAAAATAAGTAGTACAGTTCATTTTGTCGTTTCTAATGGCTAATGATGTGAAAATGGTCGTAACTTCTTAAAAGAGATAGAAGTTCTATCTAAAACTGTTTTCGTTATCTCATGGGAACCAGAATAACCTTATAAATTAAATGCATTCGAATTCTTGGATTTTTTTGTGATGTACAAAATTATTTAAGTTGATAATATTATAAGTAAAAAAAAAACGATTTTTATCATTTACATAATGTAATAATTGTTGTCAATCTTGGTACATACCTCTATTCAATGGTCTTTTTGTTAAGCGGGTTTTACACCTGCCAAGTAATTGATCAATTAATTGAACAAGTGCTTGTTCAAGTTACTTGACGGTTAGAAATTATCTCAACTTATAAAACCCGCTTTAGGTACACGCCAAAATCTATCTAGAAAGTATGGTTCCGGGTTCCGGGGTATAACGAGCTGTTTAGCCCGATTCACCCCTATGAACTGGCCGATCGCCTGAAATAAAATAAAGAAAAACCACCCAAAAATTCAAAAAATTCTATTTAAATAACGTCTTTTCTTTGGCAAGTCTGACACAAAAACAACAAACAAAAAACTAACCAATATTTAAATAAAAAATGTTTAAAATTTTAACTCTTAGTTACGAATACCCTGAAAATAGTTTGACATTTATGTCACTCATGACACCAATTTAAAGCATATATCTTTAGTCTACATCTAGTTGACACCAAAAACTAGGTAAAGAATAAAACAATACTTAATAAATTGGTTTTGTATTCACAAAAATAAAAAAAATAAGGTACACAAAGCGCAAATAAACATATAATATACAGTGTGTCCCAGGATCGATGTTACAAGAGGGACCAAAAATCTTGAAATTTTTAAACGTCCTTTTGAAAAAATTGGTTGCATGGTCCAAAACTGATAGATACAAAGTTTTAATTCGATAGGTAATATACAGCGTTTTTTAGGAGGCGGCAGATTTTGTACTTAAAAATAATTTTGTGGATTTCCATTTTTATTTTGTACGTAGAAATAAAATAAATGAAAGAATGAAAGTGAGATCCTTTTTTTTTTTTTTTTTGGTCTTCAAAATTATTTTTCAAGGAAAAAGAATAAACATAGGGGCGGCAAATATGTAAATGCCTCTGATATACACGGTGAGTTATAACTAAAAATATGAAAGATGACCAAGACTAAAGTACCTTTATTTTAAAAATAGTACAAAACTGTATTAAAAAATCTTGTGGAGAACATAATTTCATGTCAAATTATAAAGTTAAAGAATTGAAGTAAAAAAAATATTTTTGTCAACAGTTTTTAAAATACTTGGCTTAAGGAAGCGAATTTTTTAAAAATATTTAAAATTATTAATTTTTTTTTTATTTTTGCTTCTTCTTGCCCATTATTTAGGTTAATACGTAATGCAAAAAATTGACAATTACATTTTTTTACTCTCATGCTTAAACTTCGAATTTTGACCTAAAATTTAATATTCTACAACACATACTTTTACAATTTTGTTCTATTTTTAAAAAATAAGGTACATAGTTAGTTCCTGGGTATTTCTCATATCTTTAGTTATAAGTCGCAATTGGGGTAAAATTTTGTATTTATTACTTTTGAGCCATGCGACCAATTTTTCCAAAATTTCGTTTAAAATTTATAAAATTTTTGGTTCATTTGTCCACTTGTAACAGCTATCCTGGGATACACGGTATACATATATTATATATACGTATGTCTAAATTGCACTAAACATATTGTTAAACATTTGCAAGTAGTAGGTACTCTTAGAAAATAAAAATATTTGAGAGCTAAATGTTTTAAAACCAGTAGTGTCATTATACTTAATATGTAATTTGCTATTTAAAATAATTAAAATATTGTTTTTTAAATAAAAAGTCCATGGAGACACTTAGGTTTCACTTGACCCCCTTAATCCCTTGAGGGGATAACCCTAAACAAGTAAATTTTGACACAAAAGTGTGTGTCCCTAAAAATAAAATACGTGTTTAAGAAGTTTGTGTTTCCTTAAATAACATAAACATGCGAAATGACTCGTTTTAATTGGGGTGCACTGTATATGTGCCACTGCCTATACAGGGTGATCATTTTTAAGTTGGCACTGTTGCTAAATTTTTTATTATGAGAGATACGAAGTTGGTTAAATTATCAAATTAGTAGCATTTTTTCCGCTGATTAACGTGCTGCCAAAAAAACAGTTAAATATAGGGTTTTCGATATATTGCAAAAATATACTTTTTTACATATTATATCACTATTTGAGAAATCTATCCACCCTCTATATTTTGGCAAGTTTAAAAAATAAAATAATAAATAATGTAAGATTTAAATTCGGGGACTAAGTTAATTCATAGTAAGATTTTAAAAAAAGGACAGCCGTTTTCGATGAGCACAAGTACCTGCCAGGCAAACTAAAAGGTGTGGCTGATTTGAATGGCCATATTCCTAAAACTAATGAAGTAAGATGTTTTTAAAAGATCTTTTAAACGGTGATACTGTTGATAATATACAGGGTGGTTTTTGGGGTCGCTAAAACTAAATTTAATATCTGTATAAGCTGGTCCCCTCAGGGTTAAAAAATATACAGTGTTGTCCATTAAGTGTGCAATAAATGAAAAACTTTTTTATTTGCAATTTGTCAGAAAATGTTATTCTTCATTCAAGTTGGTGCATGGTCCCAAACTGTAATAGCAGCAGTAGGTTTTATTAAAAGTTAAAGTATATACAAAGTTGGTCAAAAAAACTGAGAACTGTTTATGAGTAAAGTACCCATATTTCTAAAAATACCTAAAATTACAAAAAAAATAAAGAGTAATTTATAATAATTAAAAGCTTTGCATAAATACCAAGTCATGGGCTCCTATTAAGATTATTAAAATTAAAAAAAATGAATTAACCCTGTATAGTACAATTTTTATTATTCTGATTTAAAATTTCTTTAGAACAGTTAGGCAAATTTTTTTATCTAACCGCTAACTTCAAGTTTGTTTTAAGGATAAATATATCCTTGCCACAAATTTGAAGTAAGTGGTTAAATACAAATTTAGTTCAATTTTACAAATTTGTTTTAATTAATATAAATTTGTTTAAAATTAATTTAGTTGCAACTGCTTAAAAGAAATTTTAAATAAAAATAATAAAAATTGTATTATACAGGGTTAAGTCAAATAAACAAAAAATCTTAATTGGAGGGGACGACTTGGTGTTTATGCAAAGCTTTTAATTCTAAATATCTTTACTATTTATTTTTTTTGTATTTCCAGAAACAAGGATACCTAACTGTTAAGCAGTTTTAAATTTGTTTGACCTACTTTGTATATATTTTACTTTTATAAATAAAACCAACTACTGCCAATACATTTTGGGACCATTCACCAACAACAAAAAATAATATTTTTTGACAAATAACAAATAAAAAAATTCCCATTTTTACACACTTAATGGACCACACTGTGTTGTTTTTGATCTGACCGAGTCATATGGACATTAAATTCAGTTAAAGCGACTCCAATAACATACAGTAACCGTAACCAGAGCCCCAGATCAGAACTATTTTTTTTGTGTGGCTGTCTGGCTGTGTTATTATAACTTTGGCATTTCAGACGAAGCAAACATTTTTATGTATTTATAAAATATAATATATATACAAAGTTGTAAGTAAAATAACACAAATAAAAAAACCTAATTTATTGTTTTAACAACTATATTAGCCCCTGAGCCAGTAATAAAATAGACTTCATGATAAGAACACTTAAAACACCTTTTAAGGGGGTTCTTTTTGACAAGTCTACCCCGAATATTCATACCGCCATATATGGAACAGCGCTATAACACAGCCTGTCAATTTTAAAAGTTTCGGGTGTCGGACTGGACGAACGCGTCACTTTTTTGTCGGAGAAGTTTACCACAATGTTATACATGCAATTTTTTAAACATTGTGTCAAAAATCGTAAGGGCTACAGTCATGAAACCATAAGGCTCAAACACGTGTTTCAGCTATTGGACTAGGTAGGTTACGGAAAGTATAATAAATAAGATTTTAAATAGAAAACGAATCAGACGAAAAGTAGATAACTTTTCAATTTTTTCAGTACAAAAGTCCGCCAAATGTCTTGTCATTGACTCGTAAACAAACAAATACATTATAATAGTTAAAATGACAAAAGAAATGATAAAGAAATATTACCCAAGCTTTTTGCAATCGAGGCAAAATATATATTTTCTTAATGTTATTCAAGTTTGTTGCTTTTTGACAATTTCGCTCATGACATTTTTACAAAATGTTATTCACAAATTGTCAAGCAACAATCTTTTATAACAATAGAAATATTTAGCCGCCATAATTTTCTTCCTTACCATAGCGTGAACAAAAAATTTGCGATTAAAATCTAATAATATAAAGACGTAACGATAAATACCTAAAAAATTGCTTTAGACTCATTTTGGCTATAATTAAATTAATACCGTTGCAAACTAAACAGGAGTTAATAAGTGACAAGTGACAGTAAGCATGACATAATTTAGTTTTTGTAAACTTATTTTAGTTTGTTACAAAATCGTGATCATGGATTTACAGATTAGAAACTAGGTATTCTTGAATATACATATGTACTCATATTTATATAAACTTTTCTGCCTGGTTCGTTTCTTTTCGTTCCTCTGAAATTAAACTAAAGTTTTTATTGCTTTGTAACATTAAAAATAAAGTAATAAATGATACATATGGTATTAATACTTTCTTTTTACCTGTAAACACTTAAACACTGAGTTTCGCTGGCCCTTTAGTCCTGCTAGTTCTGTTTTTTTCTCGTTTGTTCTAGTAAGTTACTAAAATTAAAAAAGTGACGCAATATACCAGAAGAAAACTTACTAAAACCAATCAAACATAACAACATCAATGTTTTACCCTTAAACAACTAAATGTGTTATTACATTGAGAGTCCTTAATATTAATTAAGTGAGAAACAAATTAAGTTTATTTTAGGTAGGTTAACACTGATACTTTTAATAATTATTGGTTAGGCACAACTTAACTATTTTTTAGCAAGCAAATGGAATTTTTTTTAAATAATCAGGCAAAAGGGGAATAGACCGCAATATTTGCTACTGCTATATCTTTTTAACGTAATAAGATTTTTTTGCTCGACTTGTTTTCTTTTATTTGCGTTTTTCATTTTTTTCTTTTGGACAGCCTAAAAGCTAAAATCCTAAATGCTAAATCAAACCCACGTTGGGCGCCATATTCTAGAGACACCCCACATTAGGCGTCATGTTTTTCTTTAACTAATGTTTAACATTTACATTTACAATCAATTTTTAAACAATATACCAAAAATGGTAAGGGTGACAGTCACAAAACCATAAGGCTCACAAATGAAATGTTTCGGGTATTGGGCTGGGCGGGTTTCGTGATTGTAACCCTATAATTTTTGCACAATATTTAAAAATTGCATGTAAAACATTGTAGTTAACTTATTCGAATAAAAAGTGACTCGTTCGTTCAGTCTGACACTCGAAACATGTCAAAATTGACAGGCTGTATTAGAGCGCCGCTTGCGTATATGGCGGTATAAATATCCGTGGTAGACTCGTCAACAGGAACCACCATAAATAATAGGTTTAAAAGGGTTATTAATATAAAGTCCATTTCATTGCCAGCCCACACTTTTTAGTTTAATTTTATTTCTGTTATTTGTTTAATTTTTTTATTTTTTAAAAGCCGGCGAGGGCTAAAAGCCTAAGAAATACTAAAAACCCAGGTTGGTCGCCCTATTCCTTAGACCCATGATGGGTGTATTTGCTAATAATTGTTTTTCTTTTGGAAACTGTATTTCTACTGTTAGAAAATAAACTAATTTAAATTTAATTTCAAACAAAAAATGTTTCTTAGAACGACAAATAATACAAAATAAATAATATTTTATCTTTTGCAATCGACGATTATGCCGGGTATGTAAAACGCAAACATTAGATACTCCTCACTTATACTTTTAACGTTACGTCAACAAGTTCCACTTGAGCCTCGGAAAACAATCCCTGCCTTGTCCGCCAAGCCAGACCGCCTGGCCAGGTGTTCCTCAAGGAGGCATCTGCGGGCCGATGCTCAAAGCCGTGGGAACGGCTTGGTTTGGGCTTCTCACGCGTTTGGCACGGATATGGCGCGGGCCGGACGGACGCTTGTCGCGAGTTTTCTATTTTCATGGACGACGACCGTTGGGTTTAGGGATGGAGGGATGAATATAAAGAAGTTGCAGATATGCAAGAGTGTGACCCTCAACGATTTTTTTAAGACTTAAAAATTCTATATGTACCATGTTTCTACTTAAGTTCGCATCACATGGAAAACTTTTTTATTATTTACTTTACTTACCAAAAAAGTTATTTAAAAAATAAAGTTTATATAGTCCAAAACCTAAAATGCAATTGTTAGATATAAGTTTTTTTTTCAGTGGTATACGAGGTGTCTTAAAAAATAGTAATTTTACTCAGGAGGAAACCTTTATTTTTTACAATATCGAAATTTTTATAAACAAAAGATGTTTGGGATTAAAAATATCTTTAAAATATGCAATTTTGTTAATATTAAAAGAAACACCTTTTTGTAGATAACGATCATTTCTGTGACTTTTCGCTGTTTTGACAGTTCTTATGCTCTCTTTACATATTACATTTTAATATAATTATACATTAATTTTTAAACCTAAATTTTTATCGTTATCAAAAATTAAAAAATCTTCTGTAAAGAAACAGGTTAGCATAATTAAAAGTAATTAATTATTAATCCCAAACATCTTTTGTTAATAAAAATTTTTGATATTGTTAAAAATAACGGTAATTTTCATTTGAGTTAACTTTATATTATTTGGGATACCTTGTATACCACTAAAAAAATAATATCTACTGGTTTAATTTTAGGTTAGCCATGCAGAACTTTTTATTAAAAATCACTTTTTGGTAAACCTAATAAGAAATAAAAATTCCACATGGTGCAAACTTAAGTAGACACAAGGTATATTTTCTGCTATTTTTAACCATTGTTTTGTTTATTAATTTTTGAAAAATTGTGATTTAAAGTAGATTATTTCCCTCAATAGAAAATAGACCAATCAGAAACCACCATTTTTTTGATAAATTTTGTTTAGATAAGTGATTAAACCCCATGTGCTGTTTATCCGCAAATAAATTTTATCCAAACTAGTTGGCAAAATTGAAAGAAAATGTCAAACTTTATTATTAGTTAAATACTGTGTTGTTGGCTTTTAGGAAATAATATAGCCGTATACCACTCGACCTACAAATTTAAATCGATTAAACTACCCAAATATTTTTTGTAAGATTGATTTGGCAAATAGTTTCATGGACAATAATTTAAAAAAACCTCGACCGACATTCAACTATTTTTCAAAAAATCATACTCAAAATATTGTTAGGCAATTTAATAGATTAAATTTATAGGTCTTGTAATGTAATATATGATTATTTCCCTCCATAGAAAATAAATCAATCAAAAACCACCAATTTTTGGATAAATTTTGTTTAGAAAACTGATTAAACCCCATGTGCTGTTTAACCGCGAATACATTTCTGTCATCCAAACCAGTTGTCAAAGTTAAAAGAAAATGTCAAAGCATATTATCACTTATAATCTCCCTAGAGCATGAATTATTGCCGGAAATTTTTGAGTACATGAATTTTTTGAAAATTATCACGAGTCGCGAAGCGACGAGGGATAATTTTCTTTAAAAATTCATGTACGAGACAAATTTCCCGCAATTAATTCAAGCACGTGGGGGATTCGGTAAGAAAATTTTATACCGGAATTATATTAAAAAGAAAACATTTATTTGGACTTTTTTATTTTCCCCATGCCCTAGTAAACTAAAAATATATATCAGATAAATTACTATATAAAATTAATTGATTTCATACAATTTTTTTAATAGGTTGCAGGGAATTGTCAATATTGACTAAAAAATTAAAGTGAATACGTTCGTATTGAGGATGGCTTTTTTCCGATTTTCCCCATGCTCTAGTAAAATAACACTTATATAATTTTAGTTAAATTATATAAAATTAATTGATTTTCTTACTAGGTTTTAGGGAAATGGCAATATTGACTACAAACAAAGGGGAAATATAGCAAAAAATATATAATATACTAAAATATTTTTGAAGAATTTAAAATTAATTAATGATATTATTGAATGTATACCTTAACAAATTGTTGTAATATTTCCAACTTATAAAGTAAGTAAATAAAAAAATATTGTCATTATTATTATTGTCTAATTATATGATAGCTGTCATGTGCCGGGAAATTTCCACTTATTAATTTTACGTCTACATGCTTATGTGGATAAAAAATTTCCAAAAATTTGCTGGTTACTATAGTAACAATGTTGAAACAAAGCATCTGATTGGTTAAAAATGACCGGTATAAAATTTTCAGTAAAATTCTGTGTTGTTGGCTTTAATGTAAGTTTTTTAGGAAATAATCTAGCCGTATACCACTCGACCTACAAATTTAAATCGATTAAACCGCCCAAATATTTTTTGTAATATTGGCTTGGCAAATAGTTTCATGAAAAATAATTTTTAAAAACCCTTAACTGCTTCGCGGTCTCGAGTTTTTATTTCAAAATAAAAACCCCTGACTGCTGCGCGATAATATCAACGTATACCATAAAAGCATAGATAACACACATTTAGATTCCCATTGGTAAAAGTTTTTTTGGATTTTTGCAGATCAGTGTATAAAAGTCTTACATTTCAGACTACAAGGTTTAAAATTTAAAATATATATATTATAATTAAAATATATATTATAACATTACTTTAAATGATTCAGTCCTGTAGTTATCGAGTCAGTAGTGGGATGTTTATTATCATATACAGGGGATATATTTTACAGGGTATTTCATTAAAAGAATTAGATTTTGTATATCCTAAGATCTAATACAAAATCCGATTACTAATTCAAAAACTGCAGGATCATCACAACAACCTCTTATTTAATTTATTTTGTACGATAGGAAATAGAAAAATTAGGACTGTTGTAAATTTATAACTTGCCACCTGATAAAAAAAAACATTTTTACATTGTTACACCCTGTAGTAGATAAGTGACATATGACATATGACATTTAATAACAAAATTTACCTTTTTTCCTTCTTATAAAATAAACACCGTGGAAGAAGGTTAAAGCCGTTATCCTTGATACCAATATTTTATATTTTTGGGGTTGTAACTTGCCATAGCATTTACATTAAATAAAATAAAGGTACAGTTTAGAGGCAAACATTTTACTAAAGTATTTCTTTTGAACCCAATTCAAAAACTTGTTTTTGGATAAAAAAGTGTATACCCATTTAAAATTCATTTATAAATTATATTCTTTCTTTAAGTAAGTATCATTTTAATTCGGAACGGACATTTATAGCTATTAATTTTCGCCTACAAATTTAAGGCAAACCCAATAAGAAATATCAAAGAATATTTAATATAACTTTATTGCATCATGTTCATTATTTAATAATTCCCAAGATTTTTTCCCACAATCATAGTCACAATATCGGTGTAGGTGGGCCAAACAATGCTGATTGCTTGACATGAACATTTTTATATGTTAATAATTGAATTTAATGTTTAAAAGCACATAAATATTTTTAGCGTCTATTAATTTAATAATTTTATCAAAAAAAACCTAAATATTTTATTCATATATTTTGAATAAAGAGTGTAGTTTACATTCGAACTGAATAAATAAAAAAAATACAGCTAAATTTGATAACTCAAGAAGTTTTAATTAGAAGATAAATTAAAAATATATTTACATTAAGAAAACTTTCTGCGTAATTAATATATTTTAAATACTTTTTAAACAATTTTGTTTTACATACTTAGATATCGATTTAATTTGCAAAAACCGAACTTATTTATCCATTAAAAGTCAAATGTAAAATCTTACGTTATAGAATTAAGTTATTTACTTTTGAGGTTTAAGTCTCCCAGGTAAACATTTTTTACATTTTCTAAATTATTTTGCATTTTGTCAAATCATATAATTGTTTTATCTTACACACTTCTATAGCTGCTTTTTTCGAAAAAAATGTTAATAACTTCCTGTAATTTTTAATTTACACTTTACAGTAATAATAAAACAAAAAGCAAATGTATGAATAACATTATTTAAGCAAATTTAAAAATGATCGCCATATCGTTTTTCTTTCATTAATCGATAGTGAGTAATAAGCAGCCAGAAATTTCGAGAAAAAATATTGTTTAATTATTTCCGAGTGTGTTGTAAGTAGTTTAACCCCTTTCTTGTTTTTGTGTATGTTAAAAAACCCTTTTTTTCCTTATTATGCTTAGTACACAGGGTGAATTTTTTTTTGAGGTTCAGTACAGGGATCTAGGCAACCACTGCTGCTACAGAGACGCTTAAATGGGGAAATAATTGTAGTTTTTAGAGCTTGGTTTAAATCACTTTTTGTATTAGTAGTCAAAACAATCAACGCTTACTAGATATTTGAAAAAAAACGTTTATTTCAAAAATTGTTTTTTAACAGGCAACACCTTTGGTTTAAAAAGATATAGCACTTTTCCATTTTATTACTGGCCCAGGAACTAATCAGTGGTTTTAAGAAGGAAAATGTTTCTTAAGTTTTAAGATGCATAGTTTTTTTTTACGTTTTTAACTACCCCAGAAGTTAGAACATTTAGGACATAGGTTTATTGGATTTTTTTAAATCACCTTACGATTTACATCCTTAAAAAACAGCATCTTTTTCTAAAATACCCTGTATAGTTTAAACCAGGCCAAAAAGGAAGTTTTTTTATTTAAATATCTCAAAAACGGCTCGTTAAGTTAATTTTACTACATATATCTTTTCTAGGGTTTAACTTAAATACAAATGGTGCACTCTTGGGCTTACAATTATATTGGGAAAAAACATCTTTTAACCCGACGTCCACGATACTCTGATACTTTTAGCCATAAACCTTCGTCCGCTGTCCACAAAGGTTAAAAAAAATAAAATCTAAAACTAGATTACATTTTTAACACACTGTATTTCCGGAATTATCCAATTTTCACTGAGGTAAAGTTGGGTTAGATCGACATATTTTTAGCTTTGGAAATTTCTAGTAGCATTTTTTGCACCTGTATAGTTAAAAATATTACCAACATTAAAAAAATATCGTCAAAATTAGTGTACTTGATAAACAGCTAAGAAGATTTTCTATTTCGAATCCGATTACAATTTTTTTAGCTAACTATTGTGTCTTAAGTTTTTTCGCAAACCTAAGTAATAATAATTATGATTCGACAAGTAAAAGTCAATGATTTCGGTATAATCGTTTCATTTTTTAGCCCGAATTAGTCATTATCTCTTTCCCAAACCAGAACTACTCTAATCTGTTCCCAGCATCGGAATCACGGCATCTTCAGCGGCAAAAAACTGAAAAGAAAGCCGACTCGCGGAGCAGATTAGTAAATCGTGGTAGGCGTGGGGCTCGTGCACCGTGAGAAGCTAGAGGTCCGCGGCCGCTACACAGTGGTCGAATAAAACATAGAAGTGGACAAACCATTTTCTAGTCGAAGCTCTGACAGCACAAAGAAATATTTTTTAATTATCTTAAACTACATGAGATGGGTCGTATAATAAATAAATACACTAAAAATAGAGAATGCACTTTAGAAAGTTAGTTTATACAGGGTGTTTCCTAATTGCTGTAAGAAAATTTAAGCGCGTATTCCTGAGCCACTTTTATGAAAAAAGGTTAAATAAATATAGGTCCAGAAATGCTTTATTTCCAAGATAAGTGCTAAAACAAAAATCGGGTTTTTAATAATATTTTAAATATGACTTCTCCGATTTTAATAACACTTGGCTGTAGTATTTGTTAAATAAGGAGATAATGTGGCTCTAAACTAATTTAAATTAATAAGACCAGTGACGGAGTGGGACGCATTAGTTATTATTATTGACAAAAAAATGTGCGTCACTGTCTTTTTTCGCAAATTTTATATTTTTTCCGGATAAAAGACCTAAAAATACAACTTTTTGTTTTTTATTATATTTTACGTAGCTTGCTTAGTTTTCCAGAAAAAAATAAAATTCGATAAACTGCATAGTCCTGGACCTTACAAGAATCATGTACATAATGTTGTATTTTCTTAAAGCTCTTTTAAAGTATTTTTAATGGCGATATAATATACAGGGTGCTTTTATCAAAAAATATCCACATTTTGTCCTACCTTGTATATTATTATCAGTATCACCATTAAAAAGATCTTTTAAAGAGCCAAAAAAAAACCACATTAAACACATCTAACTCTAGTTTCAAAAATATGGCCATTCAAATCAGGTATTTAGGTAATGTTTAACCGCCATTTTGTAGTAGGTAAAGGTATTACCTTTATATTCTAGGGTTGTAAAGTACTTGTCAGGAGCTTTAAAATGATGTTCCATTAAATTTTTTGCTTAAGATGGCGCCCATCCGCCATCGTGATTGTTGCAACTATCATTTTTACGTCAATAAGTAGTTTATGTTCTTCCATTAGCCACACCTAAATTTTACAAAGAAGAAATTAAGGGTACAAAAGTTAGAAAGGAGAAAGGACTATTTATGTCCTCACTCTATAATTATTATCAGGGGCGCAATTAGAGGAGGACGGCTTAGCCCCCTAGGGCAGCGATTAAGTACGTTATTAATTAGAACCTAAGCTTCCTTAAAACGGTCAGCTAGCTACTCTACTGGTTATTGTAACTATTTTTCTATAATTAAAAAAAACTTATATACATTTTTTAAAAGTATTTGGATTTTTTAAGATGTGGGTGTAGTAAAAAAATGAAATCTAAGTTTTAAAGAAAAAAATTTAAAAATATTACTTCAAGTTTAAATGAAAAAAGCCTAACTATAAAAAGGTCCTAACGAATATAAAAAAACAAATTGTATCAATACGCATGTATTTTTTCTTTAACTAGATTTCTCATTTGACCCACTGTGCGATGCCTTGATAGTTGCTTCCGTTAGCTGATTGAATGGTGTCCGGTAAAAAGAAATATAGACTAGTCGAATTCGATGTTAACACGAATGTACTAAAATAAAATGGACTTCTAATATTTATGTGCTGATAAGAGAAAAATTACTTTCCCATGTTGACTGACATGCGGTGCCACTTTATGTTGGAAATACGTTTTTCTTTTGAAAATTTCTCAAAAATTTTACCATTTGACAGAAAAAGTAATAAAATGTGTTTTAACCTGTTGTATAAAATTACACAACAAATAAAATATTCCTGTTGTAAAATTATATACAGTGTGTCCAAAATTGGTAGGGAATGTATTGGGATATTGGAAACTAAAAGAGATAGAAAGACGGTTAAATGGGGAAAGTTATAGACCATTTAACCTTTAATTTAATGCGGTTTTGATGACGGCCGTATCTCGTTTGGTTTTTGAGTTATTTTGAAAAAACTAAAAATGTGCATTTTAGAAAAAGTGCTGTAGTTTTTTTTATTTCAAATAATTTTTGGAATCCGTAAAAACATTGTTAGGGCAACTTTTTAAGAGGAATACATTCCTGTATTTAGATTTTAATTTTAACGTTTCGGTTTTAAGATATCATCATCAACTTTTGTTTTTCTTATGGCCGCCATTTTGTTTTTTTCTAAATTTTCAAAGAGCGTTTTATTCCCTTTAAAATGATGTATAACACTTAATTAAAATTTTTTTGTTTAATGTCAAAAACATTAAAAACCATTTTTGGTCGAGTTGGCCATGACTGCCTCTAGAAACAATTGCGAAAATGTCGTTGCTAAGACGAAGTTGTCAAATATTCTCATTTAGTTACATATTTTATTGTGTTATTGGAAAATTGTGTTAAACGTATCCACAAAAATGCCGGAAATTTTTCAAACGAAGAAACATTTGACATGTTAGTTATTTATATTAAAAATCACAGAAATGCGGAGAATGCAGCAAACAATTATTTGGAAAGTTTTCCCGAAAGACATCAACCTGGGATAAAAATGTTCTCCACACTTACTACCAACCTACTTGCATATGGAAGTTTTGAAAAACGTCGACCAAAGAGTATCAAAAAATAATGAAGCTCGATATAGAAATATTCAAGAATATTTTGCCGATAATCCTACATCTTCTACACGAGTTGCAAACGGCGAACTTAACATTCCGAAGTCAACCATACATCACGTTTTAAAAGTATCCCATTATCGCCCATATAAACCCACCCTTGTACAAGGGCTTAATGAGGGTAATTTTCAAAGAAGACTTCAATTTTGCCATTGGTATCGTAATAAATGTGAAGAAAACCCAATTTTTTTAGAAAAGTTTTATGGACGGACGAAAGTCATTTTACAAATTGTGGCGTATTTAACAAACATAACCACCATTACTGGGCTGTAGAAAATCCCCAATTACGGGAACAACGTAGACTGCAAGTTCGATTTGGCTTTAACGTATGGTGCGGAATTTATGGTAATAAAAACATATTAGTTATTATTTTTATTTTTTTTATAATATATTTTTTTAGCAAATCACTTAATTGGGCCTTTTATTTACGAGCAGACACTGAATGGCCAAAGATATCTTGAGATGCTGCAAAACGAAATAATTCCAGCAATTAGGGAAGTAGTTCCACCAAATGATTTTAACAATTTGTGGTTTCAATAAGATGGATGTCCCGCTCACAATTCTAGGGAGGTGCACACATTTTTATCGGAAACTTTTGGTGAGAGAATTACCTCAAACAATGGGCCTGTTCGGTGGCCTGCCAGGTCTCCAGACATCACTCCTTTAGACTTTTATTTATGGGGTTATTTAAAAAATGAAATATATGAATTTGATCCTCCTGAAAATGTACAAGTTCTTGAAGACCGTTTGCGGGATGTCCTATTAAGTATAAACCGAAACACTCTTAACCGCGTTACCAGAACTGTTTTAAAGAAGTGTCAAAAGTGCATTAAAAAAACGGTGGACATTTTGAACTGTAGCGTTATTTTTTGGCATAATTATTATTTTTTAAATTATTTTATTAATATTTATTAGTTCCCTGGTTGCAACTCTTGTAGAAGATATAGGATTATCGGCAAAATATTTTTGAATAATTCTATTTCGATTTTCGTTATTTTTTTGATACTATTTTGGTCGAGGTTTTTCAAAACTTCCATATGCAAGTAAGTTGGTAATGAATGTAAAGAGCATAGTTTTTCTTAGGATTTATATTTTTTCCAATTGTTAGTGCAAATTAAAAGAAGATAAGTTTGATTTTTGTATTGTTATAGGTTGAGTTAAACACAATAATATAAAAATGTAAATATACTAATTTTTGGTAGAAAGTACAGCTTTATATTATTATTATTAAATATTTTAATCTGTCATTACAAACAAAGTAAATCTCCGTCTTTGTTTGGGTACATAGGCTTTTAAAAATCAAAAATAGTTTTTTAACATGGTTTATTTTTAGGAATCAAATGGCAATTGTTTATAAAGCTATTTTCCTATGCAGTCATGGCCAACTTAGCAAAAATATTTTTTTCCTTTTTTGACATTAAACAAAAACATTTTAATAAAGTGTTGCACATCATTTTAAAGGGAAAAAAATGCTCTTTAAAAATGTGCAAAAAACAAAATGGCGGCCATAAGAAAAACAAAAGTTGATGATGATATCTTAAAACCGAAACGTTGAAATTAAAATCAAAATGCATGAATGAATTCGTCATAAAAAGTTGCCCTGACAATGTTTTTACAGATTCCAAAAATTATTTTAAATAAAAAAACTACAGCACTTTTTCAAAAACGCACATTTTCAGTTTTTTCAAAATAACTCAAAAACCAAACGAGATACATCCGTCATTAAAACAGCATTAGATTAAGCTTTAAATGGTCTATAACTTTCCCCATTTAACCATCTTTCTATCTCTTATGGTTAGTCCGGTGATGGCTTAGGGTGTAAAGGCGTTAAGTTTGTTGTGCGCACACGGACGTGAGGTGGGTTCGAATCCTGCTGAGGCCAAATACTTATTTATAAGTTGGTCGAAAATTTAGTGGTTAGCTCAACACCAGACGGACAAAGTGCAAAATGTATCGACGCTGAAGGCCACTAAAGGACCAGGGCGCCGGAACACACTTTGCCGTGTCCTGCGCAACCGTAGACATGCGGACCCCACTCAGTTGGTAGGTTCAGTAGTGCCCCCTGGGTGGGACGAGGTCTTAAGTTGTCGCTCATAGGACCGTGGTTCGGAACCCACGTTAAGTTGTAGGTCCCGTCTGGCTGACATCACCCAGACGTAAAATGACAGGGCGCACAATAAGCCGAGCGGCTTCAGTGCATGGGTTATCCCGGCCCTCTTCTCATCTAATCTAATCTAATCTCTTATGGTTTCCAATATCCCAATACATTCCCTACCAATTTTGGACACACTGTATAATTTAATACAAAATTTTGTAACACACATAAAAACAATTAATATGCTTTTTTTTGTCAAGTGGCAACATTGAGATGTTAAAAAATTACTTAAAAACGTATATTGCCAACATAAAATTGTCACCACGTGTCAGCAAACATAAGGTAGTCATTTCTTTTTAGAACATTTCAGAGGTCCATTTTATTTTAGTACATTTGTAGATGTTAATGATTTTTGAAGTTACCTAAACTTAAGTTTTCCTTCGTTGTACACTTACTAGTTGAGATTGTTTTAAACCATCTTTTTGTTTTTAGGTAATAAATTTAGTATAAGAAATTTACTTTTCAATACAAGGAACTAAATTTTCTCTTGGTTAAACGCACAAGAAGAATTAAAAGAATACCCTTTTCTCGCCGAAAATATTTTGTTTCTACAAATATATCTTATGATAACTTGTATCATAAAGTAACATACCTACGGATAAGAGAAACCATGGCATGCTAAAATTTTCGTACCGCTTTTGCGGCAGGCCTGGCGGCAGGCTTGTCATTTTTCCAGTTTACACTTTAAATGCGTCGGTCGAAGTCTCGCCTCGTGTAACATTAGCGGTGGGGAGACACGTAAGCTTACTGAAATGACTAACTGGCGGTATTTCAACGAGATACGAATAAAATTATATTGGGAGTTTTCGCATGACCTGTCCTTAGATCGGCTATTCCATGATAACTCTTTAATTTCCTTACTCTATGCTTGTATGTAATGTAAAAGTACGATTTTAAATCGAATTAAAAATATACTGGACATAAACAAAAAATGGGTTTATACAGACAGCTCCACTGTACTGGAAACAGGACAGATTTGACAAGTCAGGTAAATTGACTTACATTCGCTTGACTCAAGCGAGTTTAAAAAAGCTCGCAAAAACAATGCTATAAAATTGTGGAATGTTTTTTATTACAAACTAAGATCTCGTTTGGTTCATCATGCGAATACGTTTATTAATCAAAGCGGACAGTAGTAAATTTATCAGTTTTCTGCCTATGTTTCTATAGTAGCGTGGACCTGTCTGTATAAAACATTCTTTGGCCTTTAGGAATAGCTAAATAGCATGAATTATAATATTTACCGACAAGTTTATTTTGTTTTCATTTGGCAATAAGATAGAAGGAGGTACATGTTTTCCAAAAGAAAAAAATTACTTTTGTTTTCATACAGAGTGGTACAAAATGCTGCTTTTTATGGTTAAAAAATATGCCATTAAGTGAACATTACTTTTTACCAAAGTACAAAAAAACACTTTTAGCTGTATTTGCATTTGCCTTACTTAGAGGAAGTTTAAAAATTTTACATACATTTAGAGAGTAAGTGGCCAACCTTTTTTTGTAAGAAATATTCCATCAATTGCCGCTCTAGGCGCCAGTAGACCAATTAAATATAATTAAGTTAATAATAAATTACCCCTAAACCTATTAAAAATAAAATTACAAGTTTAACACTCTCAATCTTGAGAAGAACGTTTGCGAACCCGTGTTAATTTATATATATATAAATAAAATTTTGTTCTTTATACATAATTTGCAGAAAAAAAAATTTAAGGTTTTTAAAATAATATTTATATTTGTCCTTTATTTCGTAAACATTTTTATTTACATTGATTAATTTTAATTACGATTTTTTTTTAAACTAATAAATGATTTTGGTAGCTAATTATGGAAAAGATACCCCAAATATGGAATACTATAAACAGTAGACTGGGCTAAACATATCGACTTATTATTATTATTATTATTATTATTATTTTTTCTAATATGTCGAAAATATTGTTTAGGGTGACAAAAGAAAGTTTTGAGCCCTTAATATTAATATTTAGATGTACCTTTTCTTCAGTTTAGTATAGTAGTATTTTTTAAAACCTTAAAAAGTTATGAGATAGCGATAAAACAAAACGTTGCTACACCGACAAAAGGGCTTTTTCTACTGGCATGTTACCACTCCTACTTGTGAATGGGTATTAAAAAAGACGAACCCCTCTAATTACGTGGGTGAGTTTCCGTTCTCGAGAAATGCCGGTATTCCATATTAGGGATACTTTTCCATTATTGGTCCATTTCCTCTAGAATCTGCTCCCATTTTTTAAACTATATTCTGTAATAACCTGCATATAAATAAGAACAGAATGTTATTAGGTTTTTTTTAAAAAGCAGTATTTTTGATTCTTGCTTAGATTTCAAAAAAAGATAAAAAAAATAAAAGATAGATTTGTCTTTAAAGTACAATGTCAAATATCCTTTATATAGGGGTACAACACGCTCTCGGTTGTCGGTTTGCATACGCAAATAAATTATGTAAACATTGTTTTATGTTTAACGAGTTTCATTGCACTAAAAGTTAAAAATAATTCAGTACGTCCTAACTGACAGATTGCACCAATCTTCTTATCAATATAGGATATTGATCAGACAAATTATAAAATCGGTGGACGTAGCATATCCAGAGTACATATCATGATGTGCTCAATGATTTTATTATTTGTCTGATCAATACCCCAGATTGATGACAAGATTGGTGCAAACTGGAAGCTAGGACTTACCCAATTATTTTGTAACTTCTAGTGCAATAAAATGGTTAACCATATTTTTTTACATAATTTATTTTTATTTTTTGGTTTTGTTGTTAGTTGAGACTTCTCCACTATTACGGAACTAACCAACGATTTTACATTGAGGTAGTTGTAAAAAAAAATAAGAAATTCGCCATTTTGTGGCGGCGGCCATCTTGAAACTAATTTTTTTCTATAGTGAGCTTAATTCTACAAATCAAGCCCTTTTATATGATACCCATATTAAAGTAGTTGTAAAAATAGTTAATCCGCCATTTGATTGCGGCGGCCATCTTGGATTTTTTTTTATAGTGAACTATATTTTTCCAACTAAGCTTTTTCATTTGATACCCATATTGAGGTTGTAGTGAAGTAATATGTAATTCGCCATTTTGTATTGAATTTACATCATAAAAAATATATTATATCGTATTTTCATTTGAGTGTGTACCAAATTTCAGATCTAACCAGAACTGTCTTAAATTAAATGTTGCCAACATTTTGTCGGTAACAATGTTTTCATTGATAATATAGGTTTGTTCCAGCAGACTGTCAGAAATGTTTGCAACCGTTCGGATTATGCGCACGTCAAATTTGTCGTTCCAGCAGTGCCATGTTTGCAGTGGCGCATTTACCAAAAGGCTGAGTAGGCTGAAGCCTATGGCGGCGTTTTTAGGGGGTTTAGGGGCGGCAAAATTGGTATTTGTTTGTAAATAAAATAGTTTTGTGGATTTCGAATTTTATTTAGTACGTTTAGTACGCACAATACGTACAATTGAAAGGAAAGAATCCCCACCTTCTTTCCTTTCAATTGTACGTATTGTGCGTACTAAACGTACTAAATAAAATTTACCTAACCTTTTTTTTTGCTCTTAAAAATTGTTTTAATGGAAAAAAGATAAACAAAGGGGCGCCGAAAATAATATCGCCTACGGGCGGCAAATATGTAAATGCGCCTCTGCATGTTTGTAACTATGGTGACCTAGAAGAAGGTGTGTAAACGAAATCGGTATTATTTGAGAAAAACGGGCTCAATTTTCAGCGTTTCTTTTAGAGAACAATAGAGGCGCTCGTGATGACTATAAGATTTTGAAACAGTGTTGCCAGGCATAACATTATGTAGTAGAATTTACCTCATTTTTTTATAGAAAATATGAAGATTTTTTTATTAAACAGGTTTTTAATGTCACTAAAACTATTTTGTTTGCAATTTAAATAAGTAAAATTAAAAAAAAAGTAAATAATCATTGGAAGATTTGAAAATATTATTTATTTACCTATACTTAGTTAGAATACAAAGTTAAATTTTTTTATATAAATTTGCACTGTATTATCTCCCAAGAGTAATTAAAATGGCCTAAATCTACTACAAGTATTGAAAGTGTACCTGGTGATTAAAGTTTTTATTCTTATTTCCTTTTTTTCCACTTTTGTTTTTATTGGAATTGAAAATATTTACCAATACAAATATCAAGTACACCATACAACACCACTTTATTGTTTTGTAGTTACATAAATGGTACAAATTTTAAGGATATTTTCGCTTAATATCTATTTATTTGTGTAAAATAAAGTAAATAATACATTTTAAATTTTGAGTAGTCATTTATGAAATGACATTGCGCAACATGGTTTTACACGGACTGCTTTGTAAAATGTAAACTTTTTGAATGACATGTGATGACGTGTAGGTTAGGTTATCAACCAAAGTCAAAAAATTGTCAGACGACAAGTAATTTTGTTCATTATGTGCAATAAAATATATGTTTTATTGTTTTAAATGTGAAATATAGAAAATACTACTTTGCCACAAACTGCTAAATAGGAAATATTCCGAAAAAAGGCTATATCGGCTCTTAAAACTCGGTAAGTATTAAACTGAAGAATTATTTAAATATTTTTAACTTTACGTCATTTGTGCCTAAATTACCTGTTAAACTTTCGTTTATATTAAATAATTTAAATCTCTACTTTATAGTTTAAGTTCTGAATTCGTTGTTTATAGTAGATAATTTAAATTTATAACTAGGGTCACTTCATATAATTTGAGAAATGTACTAAATCCTTCCTAAACCTTCGAGCATCCACCCTATACCTATTAGAGGCAGTCTTGCGACTTGGCCGTGCAAACAATTTTATAATTAAAAAGTAAAAATAGTATTTTTTTAGCAGATGGTCATCTGCTAGACATACTTCGTTTGGATTTAATGACATAGGCAATTTCTAGTATTAAATAATTAGGCACTAATAATTTCTATTGACAGTTATGTTATTTTTTCTTTTACTTTAGAACTGTAATAGATACAATCTATATTTTTTTATTAGGATCCTGACATAGTAAAATAATGGTAGCAAGCTATTGGCTGGGGCAAATGTGTCCATTCTTGAACAACACAGGGCTCATTTTGGAATAGACCTTTGGGGAGAAAAGTTAAAATTTTAGAAGAAAAAACTGGTTTTGATCATATATGTAATCCATTTAGGCTATTATTGCTTGCTTCCAAAAGTAAGTCATTTAAAATTGTCCAGTGTAAGCGTAAAATATTTACTTTTATTTATGTTACAGCCTCTTGACGATGCTCAGTTAATTTACGGGAATACAGTTGTGGATATTAGAAAACTAGTAATACCTCATTAAAGGTTTACCTGGTTTCATGCAAAGATGATATTCACCCTTGAAGATAAATGTTAGAAAAGCTTATCAAGTACCTAACTTAACTGTTATAGTCTGCTTTTCGACAGTATTTCATGAGTGCAAAACTATAATTATTAAGATGTTTTTGAAGTAAGTATTGAAGTACAGAGTACATAAATGTTTTAAAAGAATTTGAATATAAGTTAAAGAAAATTTAGAGCAAATCTGGGATTTTCCAAAACTCTATAACCAAACTTTTGCATATTACTTTACCAATTGTAAGGTGTCATCTGTAATATTATTTTACATTTTTAATTCACCATATAAACTATTGGACATTTTAAGTCTATGAAAAATTCTAGCACACCTAAATTATAAATATAGTGCGGATAATAAAAGTCCTCCCCGTTTATCTTTTGAATGGGACATCGAGGTCGGGTAAAATTTGTCACTTAAACTATTTTTTGGCATAAAAATGATTCCGGTTACATGACATAGTATCAAGTGGGCACTAGCAACTTTTTTTTCCAAATTGAAATGGGGGTCATGTAGCACTTCGTTTTAAAGACCCTCTAATTCTGTGACGAAGTTTGTAGTTGAGTAAAGAATCAAAGGACCCTTAAAACGAGATACTACATGACACCCCTTTCCATTTGAAAAAAGTTGCTAGTGCCTTCCTGGTACTAGATCACGTGACAGAAATTATTTTTATGCTAAAAAGTAGTTAAAATGACACCCTTTTCCCCAAAATTTACTTGGCCTCGATATCTTGCCTCATTCAAAAGATAAAAGGGGGAGGACTTTTAATATCCTCACTGTAAATTTGTAAAGTTACCACATTCTCACTTAGTATTTTACCAGATATTTTAAAGTGTGAATTTTATTACACTATAAGTAAGACTAAAAATTTATTGTTTTAAAAATCCGACATTGCATTCTTTTTTCTTTTCTTATAGACTATCGGATTTTTCGAAATATTTGAAATAAAATACTTTGATAAAAGTCTTTCTTAATTACCCAGTAGCCTTTCTTTGAAATAATACGAAGTAGATAGTGGCTTAAATAAGCATAGGAAATCTAGACTTTTATACAGACGTTTTGTCCATTAAGTAGTAGTTCTTAGTTAAAACGCCAAGAGACAGTAACTTAATACTAAAGAGGTACTAAATTCTGAAAACCTTAAAATCTGAATATGTTTCTTGAAATGCAAAAATTTGCATTTTTCCATGTGTATCAATATGGTAAAAGGTTTTTGTTTTGAGAGACATAATACTTTTAAAGCATTTTATTTTTTTATTTTGTTTAGTTGTAGTTTTATGCATGTTTTTTTCCTTTAAAATCCATTTTTTTAATGTCTAATTCCCGCCCTTTTAGGTAAAAATTTGTCATTTTAATAAAATATGTCTTGGATGTTTATTGTATTTTTTATTTTGGTAATTCCAAAATTTGGCTTATGTATGCATCACTGATAGATTTTTTGTCTTGTCACATAATACTGATGATGGTTTTGTACCAAAAGCGCTGTGCTAGAATTTTGAAGAATAAAATCTTTCACGGAATGTAGAAGTTTATTATTTTTTACATTTTTTCCTATACACATTTGTAACTAATTTTCATTTTTTTTTAGATTACCCAATCTTTTGCTGGATAGTACTATACTTAGCTTATGGGATCTACATATCGTCATCTTAGTATGAAAGGTGCCTAACTCCACTTTTATACAAATATGAGATTCTTGCCCCATTTGTTAAAGTGTAGCTTAAGCTAATTGTAATAGAATTTCTATAGGTGACCTATGCGTCTAACACTTAAAAACCCTCAAAGGCTAATGCCTAAAGGATATAATTATGTGGGAGAACGCGTAAAGTAGTTTTTAAACTAAGGCGATGATATGTATCTACATAAACGTAAAATATTTTGTTTGTTGTAGTTTATAAAGCTTTGTGACAATAGTCATTATTTTTTGTATATAAAGTAGATAGTTTAATAACATTTAAATTAAAAGAAAATTATCTGTATTTTTATATTTAAAAGATAGGAACTCGCAACATTTTAAAACTCTTTTTTATTTTATTTTAAAATTACAAGTCTAACCTTTAGATTTTACTAATATAAGTTTATCTAAAGAGAAGCGAAACTTTTACAATAATACTTTAAATTTAATATAAATTTAACTAAACAAAATTTAATTTTCTAAAAGTATAAATAAAAATTTAAAAAGTAGACGCCTAAATAGATTTTTTTTGTATCACAAATAGCAGACGACCTGGGGTTATTCTTTGGGATCCAGATAGATATACACGTCGTGCCAGCTTGATGCTGTCAACCGAGTTTCAGTGTGGGAGGACACTGGCCGGTAGAGGGGTAGACAGAAAACTCATAAATAAATATTTTTAACATTATCTTTGATTAAACTGAAAAATGCATAATACAATTTAAAGGATGGTATGTATTTTAATTAAACAGCGATCTTGGGAAATTTTCACACCTAATTTATAATTCTTAGAAATTTTTGTTGTTCTTGTTAACTAAAAACTCTTTTAAATTAGGTAGTATTCTCTATAATGTCTTTTTTTTAAATAATTATTTTCTACTTTACCCTTGTACTAATTTTTGTACATATGCAATGTATACAGCATCCCTAGAAATCTTATAAGGAACAACAGTACCCTCTGGTGTCATATATAAAAACTTAATTTAAACAAAAAAACAAGCCCGTTTTTAAAACATGTCGATT